>CM061157.1:18154200-18401700 GCA_030710495.1 Labroides dimidiatus | reverse complement strand
ATTTTTAAAGGAAAAAAAAAAAAACTTGGCAAGAGACCTATTCCCTGAAACAATACTTCTTCCTCTTTTGAATTACACAAAGACTTTGTCAGAGTCCTTGAAAAATACACCAAGAACAGGCGGTGTTTCTTTCCCTCCTAAAAAGCTCTGATTCTACATCTTCTGGTTTCATTTGGCAAACAAACTCATGATAACAAACAAATTAAACATACTATAGAGAAATGTAAAGACAGCCCCATAAGCCAAGAGGTCTAAAAAGATGTAACCCAAAATATGACTTTGGATCTCTCTCTCTGCATGCAACAGCTTGGCATTCACTCCTACAGCATTATCATATTAATAATAAAATTTCTTATTCAAATACTTAAAATCAGTTTTTGGTCAGCGATTGTTTCTTTGTTTTATTGCTCCTCAATAAAGACCATTAGACATATGCGGTGATTGTTCTGTAGGGCCAGAAATCCAGAGATCCAGATGTGGATTACAAGCTTCCCTTATCCAGTGTGCCACACCAAAAACAGATGCCAGGGTGTATTAATGAAATTACCAGAGATCCCCACATTATACTTATCCCATGTGAATAGGACAAAAGAAACAAAGAAACTAACCTGAACAGCTTTAGTGTTGTACACTTACATACAGTATCTCATCAAAAGAGGTTGCCTAACCTTCAGTTTAAATGTTAAGAAACTAAATGGAGTTGACTAACAATGACTATATCTAGCCACAGATTACAACCCCATATTACTATTTCATGGTTACACTTTTTTTCAGGTTTTTTCACCAGAAACGCTTTATAAATTTTAACATCATGACAGAAAATATTGTATGTCAATCACAGACATTATCAAGGCGGAGTGTCCAAACTCTTTTTCAAATGCTCTGTTAATTCTTTCCTTTAGTCATTTCTCGAAAAAAATCCTCCCTCAATTGTCTCTTGATACCAAATGATAAGTGCGGAAACATCAGCAAACTCTGCTTCTTCCCAAGGAAAATGTTCTCCATTAGGGGATGATGGGGGGAAAATAATTCAGGACCAGGATCTAGATTGTTTTTCTTATGCAGACTATTTTGTCCTGCAAACAACATTTTTTGCCCCAAATATTTTGTATCTTGCATCTTCTGCACCATTTCAATTTTCATCAAAACTATCAACAGCAGAGTTTTCTGAACTCTGGATGTTCATGTAGCACATTTTCACATCATGACAAATACATTCATTTAAAGGTTAGCTGTAAGGGCTCTTGAGTCTCCGCAGAATTTACGGAGCTTTAGCTTCAAAAAAAGTATCCTGTGCTGTCTAAGCGTAGTTTTGTGACACGTTACTAGATATATTTCGGTTTTTGTTGGTGCACTTGACAGAAAATGTAAATGTACATGTAATTTAGAACTTGATTCATTTCAATGCCATAATTAATACATTTTAAGATAAAAGCTGTCTGGTTTAAACTGGGTGTGCATGGAGAGTTCTTTTAACCATACTGTCTTAGCTGGGACTTAGAGACTGAGAATCCTCACAATGCCGTACAAGATTTGCACTTTTTTCTGAGTACATAAAAAACTTTGATTTGCAAAAAACTTCCACATAGTGGCCCTAAGTGTATTGTGAAAGCTCTTTAAGTATATACAGAATGAGCTGCAGCTTCTGTTGATACATTAAACAGCAGTTCTCTGTCAGTCAGACCTTTGGCACAAGTCATATTTATCAATAATTCATTTTCCTCCTTTAATGTGGGCTGAGAGTTCAGAGCGGTTACAAGTCCTCAAGTCCTGCACTCCCACTCAGGATGCCGCGCTGTATTTTATACATACATAACTTTAGAACACACACAACAAGAGATACAAGGCTGTCACATTCAGGTTGGACAAATAAACAAAATACATAACAGGAAGTGACAAAGAAACAAAATGTTTGCTGCCCTAGTCTCTTTGTGTACTGGAATCAGGAGGATAGGTTAGAACAGTTTCGGACAGGATAGAGGGGAGGAGAGGGAATATTTTCTCTTTCCACAGCGCCACAAAGTTAAATCCTTCAACTTATAAAATACATCTTAAAGCTTTAAATTTTCTTAATGCGCCTGAAGTTGTATTTTATAAGTTGCAGAATTTCACTCAATTTAGCTAAATGAAGAGTCCTAATCCGGTGCTGTTCAAAACAAGCAAACAAGTCCAACCGAAAATGCATAAAGTGTATTAAACTGACCCTCAAATTACACACATGCTTACATATATATTGAACAATAACACTTCTTACCTTGAGAGAATGGTGCTTGCTCTCATGAAGTATCATCTCCTCAGATATGATGAGAGCTCGGCTGCACAGGTCCAGAGGCTGCATACAGAACAACAACAAGACAAAAAACTGATTAGACTCATTCATTTATTATTGACATGTTTAAACCTGAATTAGTGAATGACAACAATATACTGCTATGCTCTTTAAAGGTGTTCATATGAAATATAATATCAAAGTACAGATTCCATTCCGGCTCCCCAGTTTAAAAAATCAGCAGTACAATGAATTCTCTCTCTCCTATGGGAAACTAACTTTGTTGAGAAGTCGTGTTCTGACAGTAAAGCGTGGTGTGTGGTCTGCGCATGATGACACAAAAAATAGTATAACAAGCGTGGGAGGAGGGAGACTTCCTTTCAAGCTCAAGGTGTGAAACAGACTATTCAGAGGGGTAGATCAAATGTTAGGTTTGTGTGAACAAAGCTAGAGTCAGTAAGTTGCAGTATGAATAAACAGGACTCGCCAATTCTTGCAATGTCCCAATTCTTACAGAAGAGAAGTTGGGGGTCAGAAAGGAAAATCAACAAAAAAAACAAAATGCCCATTTTTTTTGTGTTGTTTCCCAGGCTTGACACCAAACTCCACAGACTCAACAGGTTCACTTAACCACAGCATTTAACTCATTTTGAAAACCTCAAATCCCTTATGTAAGTGTAGGTGTGAACTTTAACACTACCCACTGTTCCTCTTCTCAGCCTGGTAAGAGCGAAACTCTCAGGTCATAACTTTATATAAAAAAAGGAACCCCACATACAGAGACATGTTGACCCTTTGGAATTGACACTGTTATACTTTAGATTAAAGTTTTACCAAATAACATTTTTATTTGTTTATCTTTTAAAGAAAATTTATTTGTAGTTTACACTGAGAAGTGTGCACTCATTTAAGAATACACGTTTTACTGTAATATAACCTTATCAATATACTTAAATAAGTACACACTTCTAAGCATATTTATAAGTATATACTTTTTAGTTTGTACCTATGCACTGTTTTAGTATACTCTTTTTAGGTGTGTAGTTACACATGTACAAGTTTAAATGTGTACTTATAAGTAAACACAGTTAAGTGTTTACTTATATATTATCTGTTTTTAATTATGTACATTTGAATCTACACTTTTTAAGTGTTTACCTATAAGTGATCACTTTAAGGTGTGTACTTATAGTGTGCACTTTTAAGTGAATACTTCAAAGTGTAAACTTTGAAGTTTGTACCTCTGAGTGTACACTTCTCAGTGTGCACTTATAAGTTCACACCATAAGTTTACAATTTAAAGTGTGTACTATAAGAGTACACTATAAAGTGTGAAGTTATTAGTGTTAACTTTAAATTGTGTGCTTATAAGTACTCATAAGGAAGCACTTTGAAGTGGGTTCTGATAGGTAACCACTGTCAAGTGGGTACTACTAAATGTACACTCTTACAAAGTGTGGGGTAAAAAGAGTTCACTTTTCAGTGTGTATAAAATAAGTGCACACTGCCAAGTGTACATTTACAAGTGATCACTTTAAAACACAAACTTATACTTGTACAGCTTTCAGTACATATTTACAGGTGTACAGTGTTAAGTGTGTGGTTATAAGTGTACACTTTTAAGTATGTTCTTGTAAGTGATTAATTTTAAGTAGTTTACTTATAATATAAAGTATTAGAGGTGTACTTACATTTTTTAGTGTGCACTTTTAAGTCTACTTGTAAGTTAGGAAACAGTAAAGAGTCTAAACTTAGGTGATACTAAGTACTAGACTTAATGTGCTTACTATACTTGATGTCGCATTTTAGGCTCGGCAGCAGTGTTGCAATGATTGTATCTTTTTTTTTATCTCTCAAATTTTAGAATCTTTTGTATTTTCTGGTGCAGTATACTTCAGAAACAAAAGAGAGAATCAAATAAGACCAATATCTCTTATTAGAAGCAGTACCTGCATGTGAGTATGTTGTAAAGTATGAAAATCAAGACTTTCTGAGTTAAACAGTTTCAACACTCAGACAAAGAGGTCAATTTGTTTATTAACCACAACCTAAAGATATGTTTCCTTTGATACATATTATCTGTTGATACCATCGTACCTTGAATGATACAGATTTCTCACCATTAAAAGAGGATGTCCTACTTAACCACTGAGGACTATTTTTTTGAGGCAACACAATGACCTGATGGCCCCTGATGCACATCCAAAAACCACTACAGTACATAATACATTTCTGGACAGTTATTTTTTAATTATTTTTATGGTGATGCTTATATATTTTTTTATTTTATTTTTTAGAGTTTACAAGTGAACAATTTGATATTTTGAAAGATACATGAATTGTTTTGTTTGGTTGAGAGAATCTGTCAAATCAGTCTGCAGATAGGAACACTTGTTGACAAGTTTTCCCTCTGGAGTGTGAACAGTGCCTCACATTAATATTTGAAGAAATCAGTTAGTACCAAGAATAGCTTTTAAATACCTACAGTCATACTCACAGAAACATTTACAACCAACCACACACTTTGTCTTACCTGAACAAAGATAGGGAAGATAAGGATCTTGGGTGCCACTTTAACGTATCCATAGTTAGCGTGTGAAGTGTGTGAGCGCACAATTGTACAGTTCTGGTAGTTGGCAAAGTTGGCATTCTGCTGTTGATAGTTTGGTGCACCAGCGTTAGTGGAGGTGGATGCTGTCTTGGTTGTCTTGGAGTTGTTGGACCGCCGTAGAAAGCCGGTGCGGTTTGAGAGACCTAAACCACCACCTCCACTACTACCACCACCAGCACCCTGGGACTGTTGACCTGAGGCCTGCCGAGAGGGGTATAATCTGGCTGCTGAGGAAGAAAAGAATAGGGTTAAACAGTTAAAGATATCAGGTTATAAAGACACAAACATTTACAGGAGTTAAAGGCAGAATAAGCTGCTTGGCATTGGCAGAGAAGATTTGGCAAATGTCCTATGGGCGCAACCCACATACTCAGGTCTGCTGCTCATCCCACAAATACATGTTCCTCACAAATATGGCACCATTCAACTAATGACAAATATCAACACTGAATGTCAACAGTAGTGTGATGATCTGGCACTTGGCCTGTAGCATGGGGAGATATTTTGCTCCACTGTCGTCACGTTTAAGGATGAATGAGTCAAGTTTGAGACCCTGATTCCACTCTTTGCCCCTGCGTCCTAAGTGCGACTGAATATCATATCAGACCTTGCTCAGTAAGCCTTTCAGATTGTGTAGACTCATCACTGCAGAATATTTTCAGATGTGCAAGTCTTCAGGTAAGATCGCGGGGTGGTCTGTTGTTTTGTCCTTCCCTGCCCTTCTTATCTCTTTGATGACTCCTTTGAAAACATTGTTAGCTGGTATAACCTCTGGGTCCTGTATTAAATTCCATGAACAGCTAACCAGAGGTTCATTGATATAACGATTTAATTCATCCTAAAGTCCAAGGTAGCTGCTGATGCTGTAGAGCTCCCCTTTAGTTGTCCAGATTGATCCATAAAACTGCTTCAACACTGTGTTCAGCTCAGTTTTCTTAACTAACTGAAAGTTGACCTGGATATTTTTGAACAGTCTTCAAGTCTGAAGGCAGTTCAGCACCCAGGTTGTCTGCCCTACAGTGTTAGCTTCATTTTTGTTCTTCTCTAATTTGGTAGGCTAATGTCACATCAGCACACCTGGTTTGCAGTGATGTATCCAGGCCTCTTTCCGTCCCTTCGTCCTCTTCTGAGTCTGATATCCATTCATTATTTGTGGATAACATAATTAGAAATAACCTATATTGGTGATGATAATATCATTTAAAGTTGTGGATTACAATCAGGCATATATCTTGAAGTGAGACTTTTTCGAGATCACTTAGAAAGTCCTCACAGTCCCTTTAATATTCTAAGTTGAAAATAGGGGAGTGTTCGGACAAAAAAAAAAACAACACTATTTCAGCCTTTAAGGACTGGAAATTTCAAATGTTTCTGGAGTCACTTTAATGTGAGACTACTCCAGTGTGCCAAATTTGAAGTGGCTTTAATCATATTTATTGAAATAATTAAATTAATACTGGGCTACAGCCAAGATATGAAAGACACCAGAGTCAAATTGTCAAACCAAGACTTTGAGCCAAAACGTAATAGTGAGAAAAGTGTAATGTGCATGTCTTACCTAAGGTCCCCTGGTTGTCTTGATAAACAGGCCGTAAGATCTGAAAACAGAATAATATCCAATTACATTCATAATAAACAGTGCTGAAAAGCAAAGTATATATGCCACTGATTCATGCTAAACGGATACGTTAATAAAATTATAAAAAACGATGACTGATTTTTTTGAGTGTCTTTTATTTAAACAGTAAAAAAAAGTGTGCGCGTGGGGGGGGGGGTCCAGAATACATATATCTTTAATGTTCTGACTTGTTGCTAAACATCATGTTTGTATTTCAAGAACAAGTTGGACTCCACTGCATGAAATGAAATCAAGTGTCCAGGGTGTAGCTTGAACCCATTTGAACTGCAGTAGCTGTGGTGAGTCAGTGATGGTTTCAACATTTCATAACAAATTAAGATCAGCTGAGTGAGTAAAGATAAAGAGCTGCCTTCATGTCACATGCTCAGATTGCTGCAGCAGGTTAGCTACAATTTGCGAAGTCATACTATGTCGGCAACATTTTGATAGAATGTTGGCTTATTCTGAGGAATATTTTCAGTAGTGTGGCCTCTAAAGCTCCTTTTATGTGTGCTTGAATATTGTGTCCGTGTGATAAGTCACCAACATGACCCATTTCTGCAGGGCTTTTGGTATATTTAGCCTGTGATGGCTACCACAAAATCTCACCAAATCCTTCTTCTTTATTTATTTGGGAGAGAAGTGAAGGCAGTTTGAAAGGAAATCTAAGTCCTCTGACTCCACGTTGATGATTACCTCAATCTGATTTGAACTTTCCTTTCTAAAACTGATCTCAGCTGATATTTGACACATGCACCCTATTTCCAGAAACTGGACATTACACAAGACACACAAAACCAAGAAACACATGGATGTAAAAGGTAAAATATGAACTAAGTCTACATATGACAGCAGAAGGTGTTAGTTTGTGTGTTAGAAGAAATGTTTAAAAGTTTTAATAAAAGTTTTTTAAATCTGATTTTAAAGGGAAGTTACATCAAACAAATCTAGAATATTTTGGGTTAATATGTTTCTCCGTGCTGGCTAATGTGTTAGTTTTTATTGTTAGTTATGTTAGCTGAGGAACTCAGTTCAGTCTCTTTTGATTCAATAAGTTGCTTTATTTTATTGGATTTTGTGATCAAAGCGTTTACCTTTTATACAAGTCACTCAATGAAAAAGTATGTACAAACTGTAAATAATGTCATTAACATTTCAGGCAATGCATGTACATAAGGGGTGGGCATTGGGTCAGAGCTTGATGACTACGATCCAAATCAGGGATGCTTTTTTAAAAATATAGAACAACTTTGTGTGATTTGACTCAGAAGCAAATTTATAAAAGAATCCTAATTTGCCAAATATAACTGAATCAAAAATCTGATTAATATGTCATTCCAAAATAACATGTCCCCGATTTTACTACTTTTCCAAGAGACAAAAGACGACATGTGCTGTACAAACTGAAACCACAACGGATAAACTGTTTGAACTGCACATCAATGCCCAGTTGTCTCCCAATGACAGGGTGTAGAGAGGAGAAATATGGCATTTGCTTAGACTAATACAGATTTCTTGGCTTTTCATACATCTACTTTCACTTGGCAAAGCCCTGACAACATAAGATTTGTTTCCCAAATGTTAAAAAATTAGAAGTAAATGAACACGAAATTATCCTATTCATTGTTGTTCCCCTTTGTTAATTCTCTGTGAATGATCTTGTTTTATCATGAAGATTGTTCAAATGTTCACAACTCTCCTCTGCTCTCTGTATCGCACACGGCAGAGAAACTGCACCGATTTCTGACCAATGAGAGAAGAATTTGATCGTACGTGGCATTTGTTTACAACTGTGGACTGCAAGAGACTTTTGCTGTGTTAACACAAACGAACCAAGTAATAACTGCAACAACTGTATCATTTTTGCCACTGAATCGAAAAAAGCAAACGCGCCACAGGTGTGAGTACACACTTAAATGCTTCATAGTGCAGTCATGTCAAGTAAAATCAGTCTTGCAGCTAATTTGTGTAATTGCTTTGCAACAAAGCACATGTACAAGTAGACTTTTGGGATATTGTCTACTACTCATATTAACCCTTTTGTTGGCCAAGGAACTATATTTGGTAACTTCTGAACACACTCTAAAGTAAAAAAAATAGGGAGAAATGGCACGGTCTAGTATAAATAGTCTTATGTCCTCCAATTGCGCCCTAGGGTTGAAATCTTAAAAGGGCTTTGTCCACGGTTGATTTCTGAAGAAAGGACAGCAACTTTTAGTTAGCCGAGAGCCAACTCAAGCTACCTAAGCTCATATTACTCTTGATAATAGTGACAAGTCAATGTCCCAGTCTTGTGAGACAAAAACTTAATCAAACTGGGTCACAGCTTGGAAACCACACTATTGACTGGTTTGTCTGACAATTTTACTGATCAAGGACGCTACGATTTTAATCCTTCAATCTCTTCACCCCTCATGTTCATGCATGTGATACTAAAACTGCACAGTGTCAAATGGACCAGTGTTTGGATAAATATTAAAAGTGCTGTTTTTTTGGAAGTCTGTCTCTATGGCACACCAGTGGTTCTATATTAAAAATCTGAAGGATTCATTTCTGTATATCAGGAATAAATACAGTGTTGTCTTTCATGAGTTGTGATAAGCTACAGAAGAGTAATAATTAGTGCTTAAGCTTCACATAGTACAGGCATACAATGTATTACTTACAGCTACATGTTACATGTAATTTTCTTCCCTTGCTTCTCAGTCTGTGATGCCATATCTAAATTATACTGAGCTGTGCGCAGCGTGTGCTCAAAACATGTCTTAAAGCACAAATCAGTGAGACGACATTAACCCAAATGGCCCAGACACACACAGTCCTTCTATCTATCAGCACCAGGGATGAAAGGCAAGGAGACATATCTAGGATGAGCCACCATATGACCGTGGTGAGGATGAGGGGGACGGAGGAGATGATGAAGATGCAGCCCACCACCAGTTTGCGGTACCTGGCTTCCAGGGTTGATGGGGGCCAGGATGATATAGTTGTCCCCGTTGGAAGCCTTCACCCTTGTGCCCTTCAGCGTGGCGGTGTGAGGGTGGTGGAGAAGTCGTGGTTTCCCATCCAGCTCCTCGGCCGACCCCCCCTGAGCCCCCCACCCTAAACCTACGCCGCTGTTATTTCCAGCATCTGAGCCATTGACGAGCAGCCTGCGAGCAGCAGTGGCACGGTGGTGGGCGGGGAGAGGCGGCACAGCTGGGGGTGTTTTGCTGGTGCCAAGGTCTGGTGCGCGTCTCCGGGTTGGGGGTGAGGGGGCGTCATAGTTGGAGGTGGAGGGTTTATAGGAGGGCCGGTGGATGAGACCCTCAAAGTTCGGCTTGGCTGAGGGGCCGGTGCGCCAGACGACCACTTTGATTTCATTTGCACTGTTTCTTTGTTTAGAAAGAAATACACAGAGATAAAAGAGGACAAATTAGTGAACAAGAAAAAAAATCACAGTTATGACTTAAGTCAACTTAGTAAAATAAAAATGTAAATTTTGAGTAGAATAACAAGAATTTAGTTAAATTCAGAAAGATGATAATTTATGTTATGGATTAAACTGGCTTAAAAAATTAAAATTATTTAACACTTTTAACACATCAGGAAAAACAGGTGATATAAGACGACAAAAAAGGGTAAAACCACACCTAAGGAAGACAAGTGTTCCTTTGTTATGTAACTAAACAACAGGGTTTTTTTCTACTTTTTCTCCTTTGAACTGAATTGAACGGAAAAACTAACGCCAACTTGACTAGTTGTTAGACACATTTAGTAAGACCGTCTGTCAAAGGTGTTCCCATGACTGTAGGTGTATTTAAATCACTTGTTGGACTTAAACACAAGTTATGGTAATAAATGTTCGCCAACAACCATTTTTTCATGACAACAGTAAGCAAAAATAATGAACTGATCATAAAAGTGAAAGATATGAACAAATTTACTGTTTTCAAAATGCTCCCCAGGCGTCCAGCATGCATCACATGCATTTAAAGACTGTTGTTAAAGCATAACATAGCCTTTGTTTTCTGTCCATAACACTTTTATTTAAAGCTATCGATTAAAAATATAACCACAGTGTCCACAGGAAGAGTAATTTCTTTGTACTTGGAACGTTCTTCCATAATACTGCTTTTATCTGTATGAAATGACCTTTTGTTACTCTAGCAGATGAGCAGGGACAGCACAGGGGTTTCATATCTGGAGGAGAGTCTATGAATTACTCAACTGAGATATCACACAAGAGAGAGTGTGAAGAGATAAAATGTTACAGATTTAAACACTTCATACCAATCTCTGATTGGCTGTATGAATTAATTTAAAGAGAACGGTTTTTACTAAAAGGAAAGATAGAATATATACTGATTAAACCTATCAAGGTCAACAAAAAAAATAAAATGTGGCTGAAACTAACAGGCAACTAACTAACACTGGTTTTCTCCGGGCCTTGTGGACTCATTACCTGATAGCATGGGCTAAGTCCACACATTTCCACTGTTCCACCGGCTGACCGTTAAGCTGCAGGAGAGTGTCCAGCTGCTGCAGACCTGCCTGATCCGCTGGACCCCCTGCCAGAGTGAAAAGACACAAACATTACACTCTCTCTGATTCCTTTCATCTTTCCAGCACTGAAGTTCCATTTTGCCTTCTTCCTGCTTCAGTATCACAGGCACAGCATTGCAAGTTAATGACTGCACTAAAGCGATTAAGAAAATAATTCTCTGTTGCTTCATGAGGTTAAATTCAGTTTGCATTCCCTTTCATCCCTCCACAGGGTTTTGCCCCGATCAGCTCAAGCATGTTGTTCAAAGACATGACAGCAGCATGGACGCACGCCAGCACGCGGCTCAGCTCCAAGTTATCCAATTGACAGACAGGGAGCCTATTATCTTCCATACACTGCTGCCTGAGGCAATGCTAATGGCAGAAACTGAAAAAAGGAGTTGCTTGTAGGTAAACTGAAACATTGGGGAGCTGTCAGAAAATGCAGAATATAGGTTGAGCTGTGATAAACAAGAGTAATGTTTAAAGTCATACTGTATCATAACAATACCACTATCAGTTTTACAGAATCAAACTTAAATATGCTATGAAGCCTCTCTGTTTGACCTTGTTTACATTATTTGTTATTTAACTTTTTTACCACCGAGAACAAGCTCATTTAATCCGTGCTACTGTTAATAAATCAAAGTTTTTGAATGCCTGCAAAAAGGAAAACATTTCAAATTTAGGGCACGCTAATAATTTGCTTTAGTATAAAAACTTTTCATTTGGCTAGTGGAATGAGAAGCTGTGTAAAAAATGCATTTAAAATATTTTATTTTTAAACACCACAGGTCCAGAAGCTAGGCAGCAGTGACATGAAACTTTGAACAACAACCTCTCCTCCGGAAAATCGAGTCATGTTTAGCATGTAGAACTTGCCTGGATCGACAGCCTGAACCCTCACGGGGGAGTCCGAGCAGATGGTGAAGCCATATCCATCCTTTCCTCGAAGGATGGTCACCTGTAAGATACACACACAAACACAGAAACACACAGAGACCCAGGAGTCATTATTCGACCAGGAGATGGGACTTCTCTTGCTCTCTCAGCTCCCCCTCATATTCGGGAAACCAAAAGTTAGCATGCAAGCAAAATACTCAACTTCCTTCCCACTGGATGATTAAACAGATTTGTATTCAGCTGCTTCCTCTGAAAACTTTCCTGACTGCACTTTCCCAGTGAGTTTAATTAGCGAGGTAAGTTGGAAGAACAACTCTGGACTTTGTAAAGTAGGTGGGAGAAAGTGAATAAAATAAATCTTCTCATAATAAACTGCCTATTTATTACATCCTACACTTTGTGATTGTGTACAGATGAGGGCTGGTCAACCACTCCTGACAAATCAAATTAGAGACCTGCGCCTTTACAATCTTCATCATAAAGATGTGCGTGTATTTTGGCAACAGAGGCGGCGTTTGGCTCCATTCATTCAGATGAGTTCAAGATTAATTGAAAACTAATTAAAACTGTTAGCAGCATAAAAATACCAGAATGTTCCGTGGTCGGTTGTCAGAATCAATACACCACTGACAAGAATTGTTAGATTTACAACTGTTTCAGAGCCACCAGTGTTTTGGTGGTAAGAGTGCCCATGCTAACCAGTGACCTTCAACTTGTTGCATCTTCAATTAATTTTTATTACAATGTATAAACGAGCCCATAAGATGTGTCTTTAATGGCTAACTGAAGGTATTTTCAAGAGACACACTCAGCAGACAGTTAACCAGTAACAGGGTCACACTCAACACTAAAAAACAATGGCTCTCCGGTGTCATGTTTAATCGTGTGTGAGAATGAAAAAGTTGTTTGGAGCCAAGTTTATGACCAAATAAGATGACTGGGACTCAGTGTGGAGAAGGAAATAACACAGCTCCACCTTTTTTGACTGTGGCTCCATTTGAACCAAGCGGCAATCTCCAGTCTTAAAATTAGAAGCCATTGCGGAAGTGCTAAAAACTGCAGTTCTTTGACAGTCCACTAGAGGCTGGCTGCAGACACACCAGAAACATACACACAAAGCCAAAAAGACTGTTTTTAAAGCAGCTTTATGAGGTTAATTTGTTTTTATAGCTTGTTATTTTAGAAGTCACCAAACTTGCAAGTTTTGCCCATATATGGGCCGACTTAACCAACAGGCGAGGACCATGTTGCTGGCTGCAAAGAGTCTAAAGTCATCCCTTTTTGCCTCATCATAACTTGAATGAATCCAGGTTGAGTTCAGCATTTCTAATATGGATCCATAAATGATAGGCTTCAAAACTTCCAATCAGAAGTGATGTCAGGTACATGCCCTCCATATATTATACAGTCTGTGGTTTGAATCAGCATTTTCAATGTTTCAACCACTGATGTGTTTCAAAAAGCTTCTTCAGGATATCAGAGTACAGTAACTGATATCCAGTCAACTCTGCATGTTTTGCACTTTTCAGTGTTATGAGAAGAAAAAAAAAATATAAAGACATATGCTTTGGTTCATCGACTTGCATACACAGAATCCAAAGCCACACGCCCACGTATAGACACAAAGACAACACTGATTCCTCTGTGCCATTGTGTCTCGTTCCCTTTGACCCCACATCAGCAAATACTCCGTACCTGTCCCCGCCAGTCTGAGCCAAAACCAACAACATTCCCATCCAAAACATCTCACTTTCCATCTCATCTGCTGTCAGCTAGCAGCCGGACACACACAGATATCCCCCGCACTCTCTCTCTCTCTCTCTGTCTTTGTGTTTGAAGCAGCAGAGGAACAACTACATGCACATGCCGCAAAATTACAGTTCACCCAATGTATGGATGAAGCAATTTGTAGAAACATAGTTTATTCAGGGGCCTGAAGCTTGTGATGACCCAAAAACGTCAGGAACAATTCTGGTTTCTTATAGTCCGATGATTTCATGTGCCAAATGTCGTGTTGTTGGAGGCTACAGTTCATGTACCTTATTTGGCTGCCTTTCGTCTCTTAAATTTCTCCTTAGGTTTTACCTCAAAACTGAAACAGCCAAGAAAATTACTGTCATGCTAAGCAGGATGGCTAACTTCATTACCTGCTGAGGGGCAAACAAATAAAGGTTGTCGCCTACGACTTCTTTGAATCTACTGGAACCTGATTTGTGGTTTCGTGATATTAAGTTGGTGAGATGCTGGAGGGAGCATGTTTTTTAGCAGAGTTGCTGCTGTCATTATTCTGTATGGCTATAGATAGATAAAGGGAAATATTAGCTAAAGAACAAAAATTTGGAACCAGGTGAAATTTTTAAAAGACAGGAAAGCTTTAAACAAAGGGAAAATACTTTTAAATTCAAGATCAATTTTATGTTCAGTGTTTCAGATTACTGAAGTATGTTTTTACATTTTAAATACAGTTTTGTTAAATATTTAAGATGTTTTTTGGTTCCACACAGATTTTTTTGCAAAAATTTAAATTAAAGGAATTTTTTACATTTATAATATTGATATTAAACAATTACTTGTTGTTTTTTCTCAGATTTTTAACTTTGTTTTAATTCATTCTTTTATTTATTTGGGTATTTTTTGTATTTAAGAAAATCTTTCAGAAAAAAACATACATTGAGACATTTTCTGCAATATTCCAGATTTAGGCAAGGCAAGGCATTTAAGTATGTTTTCATATAAAATATATATTTTAATTTAATTTTCTATATTTTTTCTACTTTTTCTCTATTACGGTATAATTATAATAATATATATTTATATTTATATTTATATTGCAGTGACACCTATGGCTGAAACACTGGAAGTGTTTTTTCAGGATTTTTCAGGACTCTGTTTCCCATGAGCACCATCACCCACTGTCATAAGGATGTGGCTCTTGCCAAGGCGTGCATTTGTATTGGATGAAAATGAGTTGAGCGCTGGTTGTCTTTTAGACACTGTCTTTTAAAGACTTTTCTTTGTTCAAAACAACTGTTTACAGGGTTGAAACTAATGTCATGTAACCTTTTTTATAGTTACGTAGTGCCATTGTTTGTAATGTGATAATAAGCAAACTTTGAAACAAAGTTTGTATCATAGTCTAGACTATCTGTTTAATGCTACTCTCAACAAAGAGATTGGAAGTATCACTTTGTCTCACAGGAGTTTTAAATTTACAAAGTATGCCTGCATCTAAATAACTTCTCTTTACAATTGTGTAGCAACTAAGTGCATCCCAATAGCTTTCTATCTTAGCAGCGGTGGGGAAGAAGTGACAAAGAGATGTCAAATGAGTTAGAAGAGATGAAAGAGCAGTGGAACAGTTTGTTAAAAAAAACGCACATCAAGAATACACTTTAGATAAAATAAGTGAGGAAAATATCAATAAATAAAGACCTGCTCAAAGTAACATAAATTAAAGAGACAGCTACCATGCTTCAAATATAAGCAAATTGTTTTCTTTAAGGTTTTTTGAGAAATTGTGTCATTTTGAAGGGAACTTTCAGTGCAGCCTAATTTGGACCCATTCATCCAAACTCCAGAGCCTTTACTGCGTTAATTCAATTTGTAAGCACAGTTGAGCCCAACCACTCAGACCCCTGCCCCCTCCTCCTTATTTTCAAAGTGGAACACAAAAGAAGCTGGCTAGAGAATTTTGCAAGAAATCGACTTGAGTTTGTGTGTAAAGTGAGTATTTTTTTAAAGTGCATCTAACACAAGACTTACTGCATGAAATGAATGAAGAAAGATGAATGAGAAAAGTCGCCGACATTCATTAAATATTAAATTTGTATGAGCAGGATTTTAATGAATAAATAATTCAGTCAAAGGCACTGTAGAAGAAGTGACAGGGCTACCACTTCAGATATTAACTCTGTAATTAATTTAGATGTACCCAAGGAAGGAAATCCTGTAGTGAGGGCGGTCGGTGCTCAGGCATGTGTCCCTTTTTCACCTTTGTGCTCGACTTTCCGCAGACATGGGTGTCTGGGAATAGGAGCAGAAATCCTGCCAGTGCACATCAGATAATCACAGCACACGTCTGTTGTGCTTCATGACAGTGCAACATGTACAAGCTATACTAGCTTCACCTACTAATGTGGAGAGACATGTTACCTGGAAAGGACTGTTTAGAGACTAAGACAGTAGCATCCAACCAGAAGTTGTGTTGTGGTATTTTTGTGATGCAGTTTTGAAGAAAGTGTCACCATTTTTTAAGACAATAAAGCAAGTGATGTCCAATATTTTTTCAATAGGGCCACGTATGATTTTGTTAAGATGACTAAGATCTAGCAGCTCTTACTGACAAATTCATTAACCATGAAAATAATATGTTTGTTAACTATTTCTCTGAGTGATTTCTTGAAAAAAATCAGTCACTAGATGGGAACTTACTTGAAATACTTTTCCCTCAATTGTCTCTTGATACCAGATGATCAGAGGTCAGGATTCTGCAGTGTTAAGTGCTGCGTTATCATCAGCAAACTGCTTCTTCACAAGGAAAGTGTTCTCCAAATGGGGAAAAATATGTCAGGTTTTTTTTTTCTACAACAGGATCAGGATCCAGATCGTGGCTGTTTGTCATGATGTTTTTAAGACTTCTTTGACATGCATTAAACATTTTTAGCCCCAAACATTTCTTTTCCTGCATTCTTAACAGTTTTTTTTCTATTCTGCACCATTTCACAATTTTAATCTAGTTTTGTGTCCTCTGATGTGTTTGTTGAATTCTGCACATTTTCACATCATGATAAAAACATTCATTTAAACACGGCAGCTGTAAGAGTTGTTGAGTTTCTGCAGACTGTTCAGAGCTTTAGCTTTATACAAGTAGCTTCTGCACAGTCCAAATGTTGCTTTGTGAAACGTCACTAGATAAACTCTCCATTTCATTTCTTTAAATATCCAGCACAGCTATAAATTGAATTATACTCTCACATTTCCTGTGTTAAAGAAGGCATCTAATTATGGCTAATGCAATCTTATTTCTCTTCCTGTGTATGACTTTAGGTTTATACTTCCCACTCCATGCACCACTTTCCTCAACTCCTCCGTATTGTTATTGAGACACACCTGAGGCAGCCTACACCCGATGCAGAGGTGGCACAGCCCGTGGATAGTGTGCACCACACCTCCACCTCCACTTGCTCTTCCTCCTCCGACTCCGTCTCCGCCATTCAGGTCTGCTGCCAGCACACACACGCTGCGGCGGTGATTCTCAATCTGACCCCCACCTCTGCAGCCTGAGTATCTCCACAGCCTCCTCTGAGCGGCTGACTGTGTGGTCCTGGGGCTACGCTCTGGAAGCTGGGTGGACTTTAACGTGTTGTGAATCATGTCAACAGTGAGAGTGGGCCAAAGAGGAGGCGATGCAGTGTTCAAAGTGTCCAGTTTGAAGCTTACAGTCCAGTTGAGGAATTACAGACTTTAATATTGTGTCTACACTTCCTGGAATATGGACAGGAGTCTTTAAAAAAAAAAAAAATCTGTCCTTTCAGATTTACTTCCAGCAGAACTGTCCTTCAGTTTACATCAACTTCCCAGAAAGATTCCTTTGAGCTACGACCTCCAACTTAACTTTCCACATCCAAGATTTGCTAAAAAACAACTCCAGTCATCAATGCAAAGACTTTTACCGGTCTCCTCATCAAACAATTTCATGTCATCCTCTCGGTTCCTTTGAAATTTCACTTCCTTTCTTTCCTTCACTTCCCTTTGCTCTCGTCTTCTTGCATCCACTCTATCCCGTATCGCAGCGTCCAGCCTCTTGCTCTTGTAACCTGAACGGCAGCAGTAGCAGTAGCAGCAGCAGCTGCTCCTCAGATCAGCTGTGTGAGAGTGTGTGTGGCGGCGTCATGTAGGCGAGACTGGCGCTGGCCCGGCCTGCTCGGGCCACACTGTAGCTCCTGGCAGGGGCGCTCATGGGAACTCTTCAACAGCAGAAGAATGGGAGGAAGTGCCTCCCACCACCACCATCACTGCAACCCCCACAATCCCCTCCACACACACATACACTAACACGTACCTCGCCATCCCACAGCCAGGACAGCTTTGTGTGTCTGCCCTCGATAAGGCCCGTTTGCTTCCTGAGTCCACACTATGAAGCTGTGAGAGGTGCTATAGCTCTCAGTCATTTACAAATATACACGGTAGAGACTGATGTAGGTGGCACGAAAAGCACATGACTAAGAAGGAGACAGTGGGATTATTAATGGAAGTGTTTGGGTAGTTCGGCTTCTGTAAACTTCAAGCAGGAACTTTTCGGCCATGAAAAAGAATCGACAAAAGTTTTACATCAAAGACCTCAACTAGCGTTCACACCTCATCACACTTCAAATCCCACACTCCCCACTCTCCGTCCAGACATTCTGCTTGTTTGTTATGTTTTGTACTTCCATATTTCCTCTGCTTTTCCTTTCAGCCAGCCCCCCCTTTCCCCTTCTCACCCCAAGCGCACAGTGCGGAAACTAACAGGTCTGTGAACTCTGACAACCACCCCCACTTTTCTTCCAGTTTTCCAAACGCTGACTTTTATTTGTGTTTTTAATATCTGTATGCCTGGGAAATGTTGAGGTTGAAACGTGAAAGAGAAAACACAAATACCTCAACAGGCGTGCGTGACAAAGCTTGTCAAATTAGAGCTAAAACAGTGGCCAATCTAACCCCTAGCAACCCCATTAATTCCCAGCTTGTGTCTTCTCCTTTTTGCCGTGTGGATGTCTAGCTGAAGGAATGAAACATGGACAGAGAAGTGACAGTGGGGTAAAAGAGGAGCGATGCTGCACTAGTGCTTACAACGTTAATAAAGTGGCAGAAAAGACCGTTGTCTTAAGATCCCTTCATGCCAGTCGTAATGGCAGCTTTTCCCTGTTTGCCTTTTCAAAAGGGCGAGGGTTACCCGTCAAGCACACAAAAAACACTTTCTCTCTCTTTTATGCTGCGCTGTTCACCTCTAAATAGGCAGAAGGACGGATTAGAGAGGGAAAAGAAAGGAGGAGAAGAAAGCATGTCTTAGGGAGAGGGGTGAAAGAAGAGTTTGGAAAGCTTGTCTGGGAGCCAGACGAGGCCAACCTGCTGTTTAGTAGTGTGGGATCTTTCTCCCTCCCTCCTTCTCTCTCTTTTCTCTTTTTCTGACCTGAATAAACAGCTACCAAAGGAGGAGCATCTTCCAAGCCAGTGAACACAAGATGGGTCCAAGGCCAAGTTCAGGGTCATAGCTCAGGTTGTGTTTAAAAATCTCAACCATGGAGGCTTGGCATATGGCTCCAGAGTCGGTGCAGGGTTGTGATATTTCGCATTAAATGAGACTTTGAGATACAGGAGAACATTACAAAGAAGCCCTGTGTTTTCAGACTTCACAGACTTTTTCCTTGCGTTCCTTGCGTGTCCATTCGGGGTTCAGAATATCCAACAATAATTATATGAACAGACAAAATAGCAAATAATGTTTATTTGTGTGTTTTCCCTGATGAGTTTGTTACGTCCCATCACAGCAGACAAAACTGTTACACGAGAGATTGTCCAGTAATCTATTTTGGCAGAGATTTATTCTCAGGAGGATGGACAAAGAAGTTTTAATTAACCATGAGTACATCCACATTCCTGTCATGATGTAGGACTGAATTTTCTCCAACATGACAGGAATGACAGTAAGAGAATCATTTTATTTCAAGTCCTTTTTGTTGTATTTTGGGGAACCAATTAAAAATTAAGCTAAGGCACAGAGATTTTGCAGAGCAGGTACTGAGCTTTTGTTATGCTATATTCTGTCCCTCTGGTGCCCCTGTAGTAATAGTTATATATGTGTGTGTGTGTGTGTGTGTGTGTGTGTGTGTGTGTGTGTGTGTGTGTGTGTGTGTGTGTAAAATCCTTGTCAGGGATCAAACCACCCCGACATTAATGGGCAGATCACTTCCCCACCTGAGCAACAGCAGCTGGTACAAAATAATGATTGCTGTAATACTTAAACTATGTTCATTAAATCTGTGGTTTGAGATTTGGCCTGTCACCATTTCCATATGAGAAGATGGTGCAGAACAGTCAAAGGAAACAAAAAACCCTCATTCATCTTATATCCCAACAGAAAAGGAGCCGCAACAACCCCAAGGCCTTTAAGCAACCACAAAGAAATACTCTGCGGCAATAAAATCAACCATTCTTCATTTATTCTGAGATGCCAGACAGAAACCCTGCATCCCCTATTGAGCTGACTTCAACCTTCCCTCTCATCCAACCCGTCAGACACAAGTGTCAGACCCATTTTCACACAGACGATGTCGGAGCTAATGCTAGCTGACAAGCAGAGTGATGCAGGGGGACACATTGTCTGGAGTGTAACTATGGTTAATATGCATGAGCTATGAACACTGTCCATGAAATAAAAGTCGTCAATGTAACAAAAGTAAAAGGGTTTTTTTCTGCTATCATAACTGGTAAATAGTGACAAGGCAACAGGGGAGAGGATCTTGTTCTGAAGCATTTACAGTCTTGTATTTGGATCAAGTGCTGTAATGCTGACAGACAGGAGCATTTTTCTGATGTTTTCAAGAACCACCTTATGATGCTTTTACACCACCTCTGGTGTTACAAAATGAAGCCAATGAGGAAATTAAAGAAGAATCTGTAGCTCACCGAATGTCCACCAGAAGCTCTAAAATTCAAAGAATCCCCATCATGTCCTAAATTACACTGCCCATGAGAATTTTAGGAGGCTTACTTTTGGTAATACTTTCTTTTCTGTTCATGTATGCCTCAATATTTTGTCACACTGATTAAGTTTTTTTTTTTTTTTTTCATTTTTAGCTTAAATCAAAATAAATTTTAGTCTTGACTTTCAGTCAAAACATTTTCTCTTTTAATTCATTACAGCAGTTCAGAGACTGGTGTTAAGTTTGTACCAAGTGTTTAAATCAGCAACATTTCACTCTCTTAAGACTTTTGTTTGAGTAATAGCTTAGTTGAATAATTCAGCTTAGACTCTCCTTGCAGTGTAATGCTTCAGTGCTGTCCCTGTTGATGTATGAGAGCAGATATAAACGACATCACTTGTTGTCTTGAACTGAGAACCTGACTAGGTTACTCAGTAATATGTTATCAATAGATGCATACCCCAATATTTATTTGAAAAAATGGTATTTAAGCGTTTCTTTTACATCAAATGTGGCCAAATTTATACAGTCTATGCTCTCAACAAACAAAAATATTAGTTTACTTAAGCTTTGACAACTTAATTCATCAAACTATACATTTACACAATGGCAGTAGTTTTTACAGAAAATGTTAAAAACATTGCACTGGGCCTAATTTTAGTTTCTCTCAATATTACTTGAAATGAAAGCTTCACAACATAATTTCAAATAATAAAATTGTTGTTATTACTCTGAATAAAATAAAACCAAACTCCCACCTTTTCCTGCTGACATTATTCTCAAAAGATCACCACCACTGTCCTTCTTTGATAAACTGAGGAAAAGTTTAGGTCATCGAGAAGAAGCCAAATAACTTGATAAGTGTGACATTTCTGAAGAGTTATTCTTCCTAAAGATGACTATTATGAAACACAAAAGAGCAGTATAATTAAAGAAATGAAAGTGCCGGAAAAGCTTCAAAACTGTAGGCAGTAGATGCAAAATGCTCTTGAAACAGCCTTGTGGTATTCTAAGAGGCATTCCTTTTGGGTTTACAAGTATCCTCTCCATCAAATACCCAAAAGCTTTGCATAAATCATTGAAATGTGAATCATGTTTGTGAAGTGTGAGCAATGGCCATGTGAAGACGTAGTGAGAGAAGCAGAGGAGGCCACAACAGTGAGAGAGGAAGCATGCAGCGGTCTGGAGGGCGGCAAGGACAAGGTTACAGAAAAAAAATTGAAAAGAAAAGAAGAGAAAGTCTAAAAGGTTTTCCGTTCTCTGTGAATTTAGTCTGTGAATGTGGGCCCCATCCGCCCCTTTCCCTTAACTCTCCCCAGAGACTGTACCACACAAACCACACAATCATCCGTTAACTCTGATTCACCCGGAGATAAAGAGGAAGAGAGAGCACAAGAGGGAGAATGGGGGAAAGCATTCACAAATTAAACATTTTGCATCTTGTGTCATAACTGCCCTCTTCAACTTCCACTTGGCTTTAAAAGCTACTAATGCTCTTGGTGTACAAGAGTACCTTTTTTGCGAGGAATGCTAAGAATGGAATGGATTACTGTTACAGCGCAGAATTTAGAAATTTAACAAGACCAAAATAAAACAGCAGTAAAAGAAAGGCAGGGGGTCAAATGGCACTACTTTGTGAGATAAGACACTTGTGTCTCTGTAACATGAGCTACATTATGTGTAAAGAAGAATGTGTGAAAGGCAGAAGTAAAGTGAGTCCCCTCTGTTTAATCCTGTCCAGTCAAGCTTCTTAGAAATACAGTGGCTCCATATGGGCACTGCTTCCCACAGAGATCACATCCTGCAGGGTTTAAAAGCAACGCGGATGTGTTTTAGTGACATGCTGATTCAATGAGCGGTCACTACAGGGGTCAGACTACAACTCCAAAAGTTCCTCAAGTTTGAGTGTCCGCTTTATTACAGAGTACTTTAAGTTTAGAGTATAAGTTGAAGTGAGGACACGGTCTGGTTTTAGGCAGCTCTCAGAGGTTCGAAATGACTTCCTTTGTGACTATTTCCACTGCATTCAGCAAAGTCCAGTTTCTCTGCAGCTGTGTAATTCTTCATGGGTCCTTCTGATTTAGCCATGTGGAATTTGCTATCCTGCTAGCAACTTATATGGACATTGAATTCAGTCTGCTATAGCTGTGAGGTATGGGCACCCATGTTTACGGGCACATCAACTCTTGCAACACTTTTCTGCTTGTTAAAACTACAGAAATACTCACTGTTTTTTTCTCTTTTCTTTTCTTTTTTTTGTCTCAAAAGGGGCTTTGTTTGGAAAAGATGTACCAGACAAGACATGACGTGAATCCATTGTGAGGGCAATGCCCCTTCTACCCTGAAAGTAACGAGAAACTACATGATTGTAGCTCCTCATCCACTAGAAAAAGGCACAATCACCACAGAAGTAGAGCACTATCAACACTAGGAACACATAATAGATTATTTCTCCTGCAGCTGAATGTCTTCTGGTGAATTTTGAACATTACAGATACATCGGGGACCATCTGTCAAAGCAACCTCCTCCCACCCCAAAGAAATATCTCAAACCCTGTGAGCACAGTGATAGGGAAGCAGACGATTGGGCCATGTGTGGTTGTGGTTTTCACTCTGTGTTTATGGTTCGTCAGTATTTTTTATTAGGCTACTGCTCAGGCTACAGTGCTGTGCTGTTTTTTGACAGTCATTGACTCAGAGGAGAATGTGGACTACAGGGAAACACAGACAACGAAAATCTATTGTTTCAGACTTCTAAGACGCACAGCTGTGCCAAAACATATGATGATACATTCAGAAACAAAAATATCATTTTAAAATATAAAATATATTCTTAAAGGCCCTGTGAGGATTTTAAATGGGATCTTGAAATAGTCTCAGTTTTATATTTTTTGCCTGTTAATAATCCGCAATTTAAAATGAGATTATCAGCACCAAAATTGGGTATTTCTAAATGCCGTTTCTCAGTATCCTCAGATAAGTGGAAGTAAGCTAAACGGGAGAGTGGTAGAGTATGGGCTAACAGTTATAACAGGGACTAAGCTTTTTGTGATAATGTTCATTCCAATCCACGTGCAGCAGTTATACTGCAGTGATCTGTTCAAACTTGAGATTCTACCAATAAAATAAATGAAGAGAGAGGTTAAGTTTGCTCTGCTTGGTGAGGTTGTAGATGATAGATGAGCACAGGTAGGACATAAACAGGACACTAATGTTACATGTTATGGACATGTCAGAGTACCCAGCAGTGAGTGTTTAGTCTAGTTTATCAAGCGTCCTCTTGAGGCTGACTGCAGAAAGACCAGAAACTACATACACACCAAGCCAAAAACTTTTACAGCATTAAAAAACATGTTTACAGCAAAATAACAGCTTGGGTCTAAATAGTTAATTCTGTATTGGCACACACTGTATGGGAGTAAATTTTTTCTAACTCACCGATTCAGAAGTTTGCCAAATCAGAGGCACAGCTCACATGACTGACAGCTCCCTATAGCTGTCAGTGAGGAGGCTTTCAGCCCACCTCTTGAGCCAGCAATTCCAGTATGGTCTCCTTTGATGAAAAGCTTCATTACTCTGTCTCAGAAACAGATGGGTGACATCTCAAAGACTACATCAATTCATTATACAGCCTATGGTTTACAACAATAGCTTTGTGTAACTATCAATGCATAGATTACCTCATCACTTTGCATACTACAAAAAGCCGTCAAAGAAAAGTAGTAATAAAAAGATTTTACAACAGTGGGTGATGGCACTCATGGGAAATGGGAGCCTTTATCCAGGAAAAACACTACCGATTCCAGCTACAGGTGTCACTAAAATCAAAATCAAAACCCAACAGGTAGTCCTCACAGTGCCTTTGAAGTAAAATCTTTCACATACGTTTGTGTAAAGCAGTTAACATCTTTGGAGTGGACCTTCAGGGCCTTTCCACAGAGGGCAATGTCAGACCAGACCAGTATTTCCGTTTGTATCTTTGCTGATAAACAGACAACAACTCCCAAGCTGGGGTAACAAGTCCCATGAGTCTGTGACAACTTATGTAACTCAGGAATGTCTATGTAAAGTCCATACTTTTCGCCTTATCTAAATATAGCCGCACGGACTCACAGATAACAACCTGTAAAAGTGAATTTCTTCAAGTAGAATCCATAGTAGTTTCATGCCAGGGTAAATTTTCCATGAAAGTTACACTGGAAATTTGCCAACTCAGAGCCTAGCAGGATTAGAAAACCGAGGAGGAATATTTCTCTCCCTAAAGCTGTTGTGTGAGCAAGCACATGCAAAAAGATGCAACACTTATGGCAACCTCTATATATGGTGTGACTCTGGAGGAAGTGTCAAATGAGTCAGGGAATTTAGCCAGAGGCACTCATCCTTCATCTCCCAGCAGAAATGTGCAAGTTTCCATATGTTTCTTTATCTGAGCCAGAGTGCATTTAAGGAAGCTAAGTGCTGCCAACACTGCTTCATATTCATAAGAAAATAAGACAACAGCAAGTATTTAAAGTCAAATCAAAGGATCTTTTACTTGAATTCTCAGACTTTGGACTCAAATCCACAGTGGATTCATGCTCTGATCATCTTATTGCATCCGACATTAAAAAAAACTATAATTGCAGCCAAAAAGAACACATGAAAAGTAATTTTCATTGTCTGCTCCTCATCATTTTATTGTTGTAGAAGATGAAAAGGCTTTAGAAGCTAATGAGAATTAATCCAACTTCCTTTCAGCCTTTGGGACCTTGTGCAGCTTAGCATTGTGTGTGATTGACAGCAGAGGCTGTCGTGGGATGGGGACATGATTGTTAACATTTTGTTCTGAGCCAAAGCTCAGAAACTCTGACAAATACTCTTTAATGACAGCAAAAGAGTGTTTATACACATCTGCACAAACAAATTCATCAATTTTGTTCGTCACTACAGCTGACATCCAGTGTGACCTACCCTCATCGTGTGCCTTTGTCTGACTTGGCTGTTTATTATTAGATAATTTAAAAGTTGATAATTATGGAGTGAACCTCAACACTAGCCAGAAAAGAACATTTTCATTACAAAGACTTAACATCTGGTTGTTTTTTTCGGCGTGCACCGATCGAACATTTTAAGTCCCGATACTAAAACAGAAACCTTGGTTGAAGCATCCGCAGATATGATACTCATACTGATGCTGATACTGACTCGATCCGGTCTGATACCAGTGTCAATTTTACAATCTCTTACAAGCTCTTAATTAATTCAAGAACTGGAAATTATGTTTTTGTAACCTCAGGTTTCTGCCAAGTACTCCTGATATCTGATTTAGCTTTTTGGGTCTGGAGTGGACCAAAACCCCAAAAAGGGTCAGATTGGTCCATCCCGAGTTGTCTTGGATCTTTTTAAGTGCAGTGTTTTATTACACACTCCAAACAGGGTGAGATGCAAAAATAAGTTCATGTCATTTTTTTAAAAAAAGTTTTCTTTTCAGTACATTTTAATGGTATGGAGTTGCCAAAGAGTAATGGTCTTAAACTCAAATTACCCAAGAGCTGCTAAGCATCCGGTCTTGTCAAAAGGGTGCCACTTCAGGTGTTCCACAAAAAAAACTCAAATGTTTGAACAACTGTACTTCTCAACATGAACTATTTTACAGTCATATTTGGTCTTTTCTTGCCTGTTCTCAGACAACTGGGCCACATTTGCTCTCAGGAAAGTGACAGCTGAAACCCCTGGCTTACAAAATGAACATCACAAAGTCTGAACCTGTTCTTTTATTTGCCTCCTTTCTTGATCTCGGATACATTTTGTTGCATTGACAGCTCTTTCTTTTAGCCATGCAGCTCGTTGTGTCTGTTCATCTCTCTGGAGCTTTGCAAACTGCTCTGCATGTTTAGTTGAATAATGCCGCTTAAGGTTATACTCCTTAAGAAAGGCAACTTTCTCTTTGCAAATGAGACAGGTTTAATTCCCTGAAACTCAACAAAAAAATAATCAGTCTCCCATTTCTTCACTTCTCCTGAAAAACTCTGTGCCTGATATCAATGCAGGCTGTAATGCCGATTAGTGCTGTGCTTGCGCTTTGCATTCACTTGTTCATATTATGCTCCTGCTGACTATTAATCCTCCTCCCGTCGAGACAAGAGTTACTTTTTTTTTGGTTTTTTTCCCCTTTTCTGTCATTCTTTTGCAATTTATGGAAAAATGATTTATTGCAAAACATTTTTCATGATGCTCAATGTGTTTGAATTTGTAAACAATTTGTGTGATTCCTAATGTATTTGAGACGTAAAAAGACATTTTTAGTGATGTAATGACACTCTTTTGTTGCCCTTGCCTGTTGAAAAGCAAGCTGGTTTCTAGATGGTTCTCAAATTGAAGTAACTCTGAACTAGCATCAGGGCCACTTGAGTAGTGTGTTTAAAGAGGCTTTTTTTTAAAGCTAAGTATCTTGATAATGACAGCTATCAGGACTTTTAGATCTGTAGGCTGAACTTTGTCGTTGTTTGAAAGTTTGTGATTTGTGTGTCAGTTGTATCTTCAAACTTTTACTCTGATCTGGTGGATTTTAGCAGACAGAGCACTGCATGTTCCTCTTCCTGCTGCCAGTATTTATGCTGTTGTCAAGCAAATACTGACTTTCATAATCACTGCTTTCTAATCCCTGCTGTAAAATGAGTAAAGGTTTCATCAGTCACGCTCCAGTGTCTCTGTAAACAGTTTAAGTGGCTCTTCTCATTCATTTTTAATTAATCCATGTCTACAGTCAACATTGTGGAAATTAAAAAAATGGACGGTAAAGACAAGTCAGATAAAAAGAACTTGCCTACCCAGTCTTTTTTTTTTTTGCCTTTCTCATGACAAGCAATCATTCTGGTCCACATGTGACTCACACTCTGCTGAGCTTTTTTTTCGACAAACATTGCCTTTCAAGACATGACATCTTGCTCCATTCACTGCTCGGAGCTCAAATGCATGATTCAGTTAGTTGCTATGGCTGCTGAGGATGTGTAACATGGAATTCATGCAGTAAGTATCTTACTGTGGGCATGTTTACGCATGATGAGTTTGTTGGCATTGGTGCGATATCACGGGTCAATTGTTTCATATGTGGAAAACACAGGCCTATCCATTCATTGAGCGAAGACATGCAAAGGAAATGAATAAAATCATGCAAACTGGAATATAAGGAGAGGAAAAGTGAAACAAACTGCTCCAGTGATAGACGTTTAACATATTTAAAAGAAGAGCAGAAAACCTTAAGATAATATGGGTGTTCAAGCTTTTCATGCACACACAAAAAAAACTGAAAGTTTTAATAAAGAATTAGTTTAACTTACTGTTAAGCATTGCATATTCTCCGGGCGATTGGTCTCTGGGGCAGCACCATGGTTTGACAGCACAGCTTCTGAAATGTAGACAAAGGAATCACGGGCTGAGACGGTGCCTTTTGAGCACATTTCTCCTGCTGCCAACGCAAAACAGTCCTCTGGATGCACAAAAATAAAGTCCTCAAATAGTTCTGAGTGTCCATAAAAGTGAGCAGGGAAGATAACAACAAGCAATTATGGCAACAGTTGTTCTGCAGCAGGCTCTCGTCGGGCTGGGATTCAAACTTCAGAGTGCACATAAAAGGCAACAAATGTAGAAAAAAGAAAAGCAACAGGGCAGCAGGGTTAAGGAAAATCCAGTAAGATGCAAGGATCCAACAAACTGCCCCAGAGAGGAGTGGAAGTGGGAACAAGTGAGAGGGAGGGAGAGAGGGAGGACCGAAGAAGAGAAAAGGAACTCCTCTCTCACTCTATTATCCGTCCGTCACAGGGCTCCTGGGAAGTTGCTATGGCTACAGGGACTCACGCCTCAGTGTCCTTTTAACTATTGCTCATAAAGGCGGCATTCAGCTTTGGGCCACAATGCAGATCTCCCTCTTTTTTCCCTTTCTCACTACATTTCCTTCTGTTTTCATCAGTCTGTATATTCCACTTGATTCCCTTTTATCTTGTTTTCTGTCCTCCATCTCTCTCCATCACTGAATATCCCCACCCTCATTCTTCTGTTTGCCCCTTTTATCTCTCTCTTCTCCTCATTTTTCCATCGCACAATACCTCCATCACCACAGGAGAGAAATTATCCCTCTCTCTAGACTGTGAAATGTTGTTTTCCAAACTCTGCCAACCACATCCAAACAGCCGGAACACAAATAGAAGAGCTTAAGGAAGGAGTGTTTCTCTCTTTGCCTCAAACCAAGTCTGAATAATCAAATTACAGACTGATGCATACCTTGAAAAGTTTATTACGTGGCTTTAAGACAAATAAATAAAAATGTAACACTGCATTAAAGTGCTGAATATACTTTGTTAAAACTTTTCTTGGTGTCACACTTCCAATTTTTTGTCAGTGTGAACTCCACAGAAAGTCTTAGTGGTTCAAAATCTTGTTCATTTCAAGTTAAAGGGGAAGTTTGATTGCTTTGCAAAAAGTATAAATAGAAGTGTGATCTGGGGGGCTGAATAAGGATACAAAAGTAAGCCTTTAAAATTAACCATAAACATTGGTTATTCCTTTCAAATTAGGGAAATCAAAGTATGCACTTTTTGGTCATGTTTCACTTACTCAAATCCTGACAAACCAAACGGTACAGAAAACTCAAGGACAAGTCTGTTGGACATTTCAAACCTAAGATAAATTATGCTCTATCCACAACCAGGAAGTGTCCATGCCTGAACAAATCTAAGCCTAAAATATATTAATATATTAGTTTTTAACATCAGATCCTTCTTGACACAACTCTCCAGTTTATCACCCCCTTATAGTTGGGCCGGACAATTGCTGAACAACTGCAGTAGTAATTTGGGATTCTGTGTCTTGCTCAACGTTTTTTTGGTATGCAACTGCAGGAACTGGGATCATTCCCTCAAACTTCTGATTATAAATGACGACTTCTACCACAGAGAATAAAAAATTAAGATGAACAAATTTTTAGAAATTATTTATCTGCAAATCAAGAAATAAAGGGTTGTAATTAAAACCATGCTTTATCCTGGCATTTTCAAAGAAAAATAAAATCACCACCATCACATCTAATATTTTAATCAAAAACTTAAATGAGTTCGCATTTTTGTTCCAAAACTCCTCCAAAACAGAAAGATGCTCGTAAATATATCAATCGAGAGACATTCTAGGAAGAATTCATGAAAGACTGAAAAATATGTAAAGCTCTAAAATGCTTCTAACAATGTTACCAAAAAGCACATTTTTAACTACGAACACTCTGATTTGATTGTTTTTTCAGGGCCAGTTTTGACTTTCTATGGTAAAAGAATCTTCAAAATTCACTGGACCACTACATAAGATAGGTGAGTCTTCATAAAAAGTACATTTAAAACTTGAAAATGTTACTGTTTTTCATTAAATGCCACTGCAAACGTAAACATCAAGTATCTATTATCATGTCAGACAGTTTAAACCCTAAGAATTGGGCTCAACCTCTTAGATGTTACTGCCATGGTTACCATAAGGTTTTTTTTGTTTGTTGGATGAGGCAAAGAGAGGGGCTAACCTGGCAGGCATCAAGCCCACGAAAGAGCTTTTGTGTGGGTAAGACTTCGGTAACAGAGGGCATACAAGGAAGGGAGACGTAGAGCAGCCGTTAATGAGAAACATCCAGCCGGACCGACGGAAAAACAGAACTAAAGGAGAGACAATATGAGATGGTAACAGTGAACTTGGGAAAAGTCCAACCAGGAGAAATTAAAAAAATAATAATACATGGAATTTTAAAAAAAGAGTGAAAACAGAAAGGAAAAAAGAAAGACAGACAATGTAACTAGGAGATGAAATAAAAAGAAGTAAGAAACAGAAATTAGAAGGTTTTGGCAGTCTTCGTCTTAGATCTGCCAAAATCATTAGAAGCCCTCGACTCTGCTCATTTCCCACATTGCACCACTTGCCCACTTGACACCAAGACACTCTTTTCACCTCCTGTCACTGGCAAACAAACACTTGATTGAGAAGGTGAAAAAGCCAAGATGAGTAGGGACTGCCTCTTCTATAAAGTTTGGGTCTTTTCAGATCAAGAAATTGTTGTTTCAGTCAGTATTTGACAGCTTTGGTATGGGCATCCAACTAGGATCTGTCTTTTTTTTTGCGTGCGGGGGCCACATCTCTGACGACCCGTCCTGGACCCCAAACACCACAACAGCAGTCAAAAAGGCCCAGCTGCAGCATTTCCTTAGGGTCCTCAAAAGAACAACCTGCAAAACCAACTGCTGCCCAGAAAATTAACGGATTTAAGAACAGTTTCTATCCCAGTGCCATCCGGGAGCTGAACACTGCAAGACATCCATTTAGTACAACACTTTCTGGACTATAAGTCACATTTTTTTCATAGTTTAGCAGGTCATGTGACTTATAGGCAGGTGCAACTTATATCAAATATATATATATATATATATATATATATATATATATATATATATATATATATATATATATATATATAAATATATATTTATATATATATATATATATATATATATATATATATATATAAATAAATATTTTTATATATATATATATATAAAAAAATAAATATATACATACATACACACACACACACACACACATTCCCCTTTATTTATGATGCATTTTTGGACTTATGCGACATATACTCCAGAGCGACTTATATTTCATGGCTCATAATATTTGTAATATTTATTAAGTGTTTACATCAGTGTTTACATCCTCCATTCTACCTCCATGTCCAGCTGACAGTACATATTACATAGTTGTATAGATTGTATAGTTTGTATAATTGTAAGGGTTTTTTTTTCATTTTGTTACTATATTATTTTCTCTTAACATAGCTGTATTTTGAACTGGACAGGACTGCTTAGGTTTTGCTGTTTTTATACAGGGACAATAATCAAATCTGTATTTGAATCTAATCAATCAGCACATGTTCGTACAGCAGACCTATAAAGCTTTTAAAGACATTCGGACTCATTCATAAACCATCCTTTGAAAGAAATCCTTTCTTTAGACGCACTTTCCCATTGTTTTTTAGTTGACATTCAACATTTTTATCTTATTGGTTCTTAACACAAACAATCATCATCATCACCTACATCTTTTAATTATGAGGTATATATATTTAATAAATCAACTTTCATTCTGCCTATGACCCAAATATTGCTCCCAGGATTGGATTTTATACCAAATGGCTTAAATTCACCATTAACATGATGAAGAATGCATTTGGTAATTCCAATTATGTAGTTCAGCAAATGTTCATTGATATAAAAAAAAAGTTTCCAAATGGTTGAGGCAGATGGCCAGATATGAGTCTGCTTGAGCTAATACTTTCTGCCTCTCGGTTGGATGCCGTCCCTTTCACTGTCCGCTTGTGTTTTCTAGTGATGGGTTTAGGAGGGTCACTGAAAAGTAACATTACAACAGGACAACTGTGTGTTGTTCAAAGTATTGATCAATACCCATTCTTGCCGTTTTAGCATGTCAAATCTTTCCTTCTCTGGGACACTATCTAAAAGTCTACAACATGAATTGGCACATAATTTGGTACAGATACTCATGAGGCTTGGATAATGATTCTTGATGGCTTTGGTGAACACAAGCCTTTGTGCTTTCATAAGACTGACTTTTTGGGGGGTTATTTCCTACATGTCAATTCAAAAATTCCTTTTAAATTTAAATAGTTCCATCTCACCTCATGCCCAGGTCTGACTAGATGATTAAGTAGGATTTTAGCCGAATATGGAAGATGTAGAGCATTGCTTATTTTCTCTATAGGCACACACTATACAGGGTGTACATTTTTCATTTTTGAAGTTATTGAACCTAGGAGTTTTGCCTAAATAAGGATATGGCTGAATTGACTGACAATCTGCCTCTTTGCCACATCCAAACTGGAACAGAGCAATGTTGAGTTCAGGATTTCCAATTTTGCCCCTGTCAATGATTGGCTTCAAAACTATTAGAGAAAAATAGACGATGTCACAGAGACTACACCCATATATTATCCAATCTATGGTCAGAATCCGCTGACCCTGAAAATTGATCATTTTATCCTGTTAAGTGAACAAAAGAGGGATGATGAGATTCATGCTGCAAGATGGTATCATGAGACAGAGGAAAAGTTTATGAAGCTCTGGCAAAAAACAAACTTGCCTTTAAGATGTTGCATCATGGTACTACCACAACAAACTGTCAAAGACAGATAGCAAACCTATAACAGAAACCATATGAGTAACAGCCTTTAGCATTTACAGGTGTCATCTATCCCAGCTCCTTCTCTATCCAACATCATCAAGATGCATGCTAACCTGAGCCTTCAGCTTAAGAGTTGGCTGACCATATCTTTGGAAAACAGTCAGATATTTTTTTGGTCCTGGGCCAAACTAATGCTTCTCCAAATGTATTTGATTTCAAAGGAATAAGATGCAGAGCAAAATAATACAGCTTCCCAGTTGGTTAGGAGGTGGAATAATAACCAGAACATTGGAAAAAAAACCATCAATCTTACCACAACTAAAGCAAACTACAGTTTCAGCTAAATCTATAATAAGCATAGAGTGGGTGGCTTTTATTTAACATTTGCATGGACTCTTACTGAGGGATTTTCATTGTGATTGTAAAGAGAGCTCAAAAGTAGGCCTTATATGCATAATTTAATGCAAAAAATGTTGCTTATAAATACCAAGGTAATGTACTGTGTGTTTAACACATTCAATTTGAACACTTGGGGGAACACATCTTGATTTATGCTTGAGTAATCCACACACTACCAGCCCAAAGCTCAACATATATACACAAATATATACAACCCCAATTCCAATAAAGTTGTGGGTTGTTTAAAAAATAACAGAACACAATAACTTGTGAATCCTGTTTAACCTATATTTAATTGAATACACTACAGTCTTCACAAAGTGATGCACCTCGCCCCATCCTTACTTGTGAATGGGCCTTTGAAGGATCATGACACTCAAGTTTATCAGTTTGAACAATAGAATACATTGTATCTTTAGTATATTTAATTGAATATAGGTTAAACAGGATTTCTAAGTCATTGTGTTCTGTTTTTCTTTACATTTTACACACACACACACACACACACACATATAACATTCACATTTAAAAACACATCTGATAGATGTTTGAGCCATGCTTCAGCCTGACCTGACAAGATACCAAGCAACACACTCGTTTATCAGATGATGCTTTATGAAACAAGACAGTGCAATGACTTTTGGCCAAGCCTGATCTCCGTTCAGTAATGACTGATGCATTTCATTTTCTGTTTCTGTCCATCTCGAGTAAGGCAGCACAGCCAGAGAGGATTATGTCTGCTGTCTGTTCAACTCAAAGTGTTGAATGATTGTGTCTGAGAGAGATTTGTAAAAAAAAGGATTTGGAGGCAATAAACATGAAATATTGAAAGACGGGATGCCGGCTTATGCCCAGCTTGAATAGTAATGCAGAATTCACCAAACAAGATTAGAGGGTTTATCGTTAGTTCATAGAAGCAAAATCAAATGAAATGCTACATTTTCACCTGATGAAATTCTCAATGTTTTACTCTAAACTAACAGAGTTCAATCAAGAGACCTTGCCTTCATGCCTCTTTCCTCCAGAAAGTACGACTCATTGCAAGAAGAACAAACTGTCACTTCGTAGAGAAATCTAATGAACACAACCCCATTAACATTTTAAAGGCTTCCATTGTATAGATGGAGCAAAGGCAGATAGCTACTCAAGCTGAAAACTAACCAGTTTGCTTTAAGTACTGGAGAACACTGCAATAAATGAATCCACATTTTGCTGAATTTCAAATGGAAAAAAAACAAAGAGGCTTTAAATTAAAGATTTTGAGCACGACTACTTCCATAACTTCTCATGTTATATCAAATTGTTCTAACCACTGTGATGGCTCGCATATTGGATTACACAGGTGAAATCAATGTTTAATCAGTGATTCTATTAATGAGACATTCTATGTTTTGCAAGCATGTTGAAAGTCAGGTAAATTGTGGCCCAAGATTCATTTTCAAACGACCCCCAGCTTTCGTCTTACAATGTGTTAATTATGATACTGTAATTGACGTAATCATGTGAAATATGTGGACATTTACATTTTCTGTCAAGTGCACAATCTAAACCAAAGTACATCTGGTAACATCTCACAAAACTCCATTCTGCAGAAAATCAACAACTTTTACAGCTGACGTGTTTTGAAAAATGTATTTATCATTATCTGAACATGTTGTTCATGAAAATCCAGTTCAAAAAACACATTTGAAGATGTAAAACTGGATTAAAATTGTGAAATCATCAGATCACCTGCATAGCCTAGCGGTACAGGTAGCGCACCCCATGAGGTTAGTGCTTAAGCAGTCATAAAGGCATGAAAAGACCCAATAAATAACTTTTAAAATTTGCAAAATTAATTAATTATAAAAATCCAGATAATGATCCTTACATAAAAAGTCATCTTGACTTAACCCCAATGGAGCACTTTTTCAAAAATTGATGCTCAAAATTTTTTCTGATGGAAGCATCAGAAATATTTGGGGCTAAAATGTTTGCATAAAAAAACTCTGATAAGCATAAAAAATAAATAAATTAAAAAAGAAAGAAAGAAAAAAACAACCCTGATAAAATCCAGATCCTGATACAAAAAATGCTGACATATTTTCCTGATATTGCCCCCTAATGGAAAACATCTTTCTAGAGAAGAAGCAGAGTTTGCAGAAAATTGACAATTTATAATCTACCATCTGGTGACAACAACTGAGGAAGAGGTGAGGGTTTTTTTTTTATTCTCGTTATTAATGATGCAATATGTTTGATGCCACCTAGTGAGTGACTTTTTGAGAAATTCAGAAAAACACATTCAGTTTTCATACATTACTTTTATAGATGATAGAGTGGGGGGCCTTCTTCAATGCCCTCTACTCGTCTGGTGATGTATCAATAAGAGCAAGCCCGCTTTGATTAACCTTAGGGTGGGGCATTACATCAGGCTCATGGTCAAAGTGCGAGAATTTCACCCACCACAGATTGACACATGATGCCAATATTTTTCCTATAGCAGAGCTGTTTGAAATAAACAGGATGGAGTCATGTTTTCTCTCCACATGACTGCATTCCTTGTAAGCACTCTCACTCCCTCAAGTCATGCCTACTTAGTTCCGCCTACCTCAGACAGGCTCAACCTATCAGCCCATCAGGAAATTAATTCAAATTAACTTTGTGTCCATGACGACTTTGAGCCGTCGAGGTTCATTGCTCCTGACCCCAACACATGGAAGTGTCCGCCCACTGGAGATTAAGGACTGTGACTATCTGGAGGCTGGCAGTCTGCACAGAGGCACACTCTTGATGCACAGAATTTGGATTGTAGGTGGTAGAATTTCTGAGACTGAATGTCCACCTCCCTTTGATCCGTCACGCCTCTGCTGCTAATAATCCCCCTGCAGCCTGCCAACTTGTTGTTCAGGTCATCATTGATGATCGCTGTCAGGTTTTCAGCATGCATGAGCACAACAGTGCCAGCTTGATGACTCAGGTTCTGTTACTTTGCAAATAATAAGGCATACTTTTTGTCACCGGTTATCAGACTAACACTATGATTAAGTGATGTAGATATAACAAAGGGTGCTTTTCAACCAGAGGAACCTTTCACCTTGACTGTCAGAACTAGGGCCTAAATTTGGTTCTGGGGTCATAAATTTACCCCTGAAAACAACCCTGCCTCAGGGGGTAGTACTTTGGAGGGCGGGGTGTTTCTGATTGGTGGAGCACTTGCAATGTTCTTATATCACCTTCTGTCCACAATAACATCACACACAGATGTGGCTGACTTGGTTTAATAACTCCTAAACAATCGCCTTCTTTGAGCCTGATAGTGTGAACGTGATTGTCAGCTCCCGGTTTTACAGTTCAAGGAGTGACCCTGTAAACTGGAGACCTTCAGCTCAACATGTCAGTGAGTATCACGTTTACAACAGCTGTTGAAACACTGATGAAGTCCTCAGGAATGCATCCTTGTTTAGTTTCATTTACCTACTGTATATATACGTTAAAACATTTTCATTAGAACAAGTTTTTAATGGTAATCTAAAGCAGTTTGAGTCAACTACCAATCAAGAGGCTTGTTTTTTAAATTGAAATTAGACACATGCTTTAGATGACAGAGCAGTCCAGTGTTCTTCCGGTAAAGCTGTTTCAGGCGGCTTTGCCACTCCATTTGTTCCCTCTAACTGCAGTGCTACACATAAAGATACTAGCTTGTATGTTTCTTTCTATGATGTCATTTTTCCCGAGGTGCCTTCTTCTCTGCCCTCTACTCGTCTGGTGATGTATTGCAATTTTTTTTTTTCTCCAAACATCACTGGCATGATTTGTATAAATTTGTCCAATAGTTAAAATGAAGGCAAAAAATGGGCCACAGGAACCAGTAGTTGCATACTAAACGTTCTGGGTACTTCTGGTCGAAAAACACCTACATCTTTTCTACATCACCTTTTTTTTGTCATTAAGTTTACTGAACTTGTTTGTTAAAATTCTCTGACATCCCTTTATCTCAAATAAACAGCATATTTGTAAATTTATTTAATGACCGGATTGTCCCTTGAGATGAATAATCTCATTTTCAAGGGGTGCCAAATAAAGAAACATGAGACAAGAACATTACAAGACAACAAATATTAATGTACTGAAGTTATAATTGAAAAAGATTTGTTACAAGGTCCAAAATTTCTCCTTCAAATTCTGCATAAACCTGTAGTTCACTAAGACGAATGTTGAAACTCAAGCTTTTCCATTAAAAAACACTTTTAAAAAATTGATATGTGTGCAGTTTTTCAATGCAAAACTTGTTCCGAAATTCAGTCAGATGTCAAATAGGCTCTGTCATTTAGGTGCAGGAGGGTCAGGACAGTAGCCAGGAGTTTAAGTTGTTCGGGTCAAATGCTTAACTTTAGGTCAAGTGGGTTTCAGCCGGGGTCCAAACATCAAATGCATGGCATGTCAGACGGTCTCACACACATACATTCACAGCCAGTGTTTCCCAGAAGACTTTATCAACACAGAAAGACAATCCCCCCCTCCTCCACCACTTCTATGTCTAACGTGCCCCATATAATTTAATCACATTGTGTACATTTTAATCTGCTGATCTAAAGGCACAGCTCGCCATCTGGAGTGACCTGCCAGTGTTTGCATGCGTCCAGTATGTCTGGACTATATTCATCTATTGTGAAAAGCGAAACAAGTGTACGATGCAGATGACACACTTTTTGAGCATGAGCCCAGTGGCTGTTGGGTTATTTTTGCTTTCATGCATATACAGACCACCTGACCCACATTGTGAGCTCGTTGGAGAGAAATGCATTAGCCATGGTCAAAGACACACACACGTATATGTCACCGCGGGTCAGCTGTCTCTGCTGACAAATTATGCAAGCCAGAAAAAAAGCAGAGCTGAGGGAGTGTCTCCAATGTTTCCTTGTTTCTTACACATGAGTAATTAGTTCCTCGACAGAAAAATAGAAATGTATGCTCAGATATGCAATAATTAAGTGAATCTTCAAAAGAAATCCTGCCTGATGAACACCATGTTTTACTTGCTTGTCAGAAATTAATAATAACTCTCTGCTTCTACAGTATGTAATTAATCCATCATGAGTCATTTCCCTGTTAATTCTAATGGAGTCCTCTGCTTTTTAAGTATCTGAGACAATTTGGAAACTAAACATATCCACAAAAAGACTTTTATTTCCAGGAGTACATGTTTACTCTTACATAGTAGCCAAGGTATACCATCCATCAACCAATTAACCTAACTACTGTAAACTCATTCACAGTCAGCAGTTTCTGTGCAGCTAAATACATCTTTCCAGAGCCATCTGCTTCATGTGCAATTATCAGTCCTGTATGGTACTAGTTCAGTAGTTAAATCGAGCCTAAGGTAAAGTTGACAGCAGTCAGACTGCCTCCTCTGGTCACCTGTTGCCCTAAATTGAAAAGTCTTTTCCATCAAATCAGCGCTCCTCATGGTGAATTTATTCAATAGTAAAACTTACATTCGTTAAAATGTGTGATTTTGGCTTTTTAGAGAATGGTCATGATTTCTGAAGCCTCAAAAAGGTGTTACTTTGTTAAAAAATCAAATACTATTTCTGGGGCCGGTGTCTGTAGCATATCCCAGTGCAGTTTTCTAACCCAATTACATAACAGAAGAAGAACACTGATTGCATGAAACACTAGCGACAGTTGCCAGGAATACAGGTGTAGCGCTGTTACATTTGAAAACTGAGAAAACAGCTGTAAAATTAAAAGAAAAATACAGTACGAAGCTGCAACACATAAATATCAGCACAAATTTTGAGACACACTTTCAATCAATCTAAAGCTATATAGTGCCAAATCTCTACAAATGTTATCTCAAAATGCTTTCCAAAAATATTAACAGGGTCTAGACCTGCTTATATTAACACTACTGCCACACAGACCGACCATCAATAGGGTGTCTGTCCTGTGGAATGTTTACTATAATTACCTGCACACATGCTCCGTAACACACCATTGCTTTTGACAATCTTTTTCTGTGTAGAATGAAAAAAATACCATTCTCTGTTTTTTAAAAACTGGTCATACAGGAGTAAAGAATGCACCTTTTTTAATAGATGACAAAAAACTGATTCTTATATATTGAATTTTGGTACATAAATCTCACTAAATAAACTTGGAGCAGATTGTGCATAAGGATAAACTATGGCTACTTATCCACAGCAGACTTAAAATAAGATTTAAAATGATGACAAATGAGTCAGTTGACTGACAGATAAACCATAACATCATTAAAGGGACAATCTTAATAAAAAGCTGAAAATAGTTTTTTTTTCTGTTTTGTTTATGGCAAAAAAAGAGCTTTAAGATCTGTGCGCAACGTCCCTGGTTATCTAAAAATCTACAACTGCATTACACAAGACTGTGTCCTGAAAATCAGCACTAATTGCTCTGTCACTCCTTATCTCAGAATGTTGTTTGGCTGCCACTCAGGCACAGCCTCCGCATTTCAATCTCTCGACTGGTGTTAAGCAAAGTTACGATGGCAGCCTCTTTATTGTCGCCCTACGGTGTAATTAGCTGTCAGCGCTGGGCTGATAGGTTTTGTTGTGGATGAGAATGAAACCGCAGGAGAGAGTGTCTGGTACAAGTGAGTGCTAGAAGCTTAGCTCATTATAATCTGATATTAGGAGAGTTTCATATCCTCTGTATGTTAGAAATCCGTGTGTCTGCATCATTTATTTTCCTACAAAGCTACAATGCATTATTTTTATGTCACAGCTTCACTGAAACCATTCTCCTTAATATTAAAACTCCCAAGCCAACTATTAGGTCAGTGTGGTGCTACATCATGTGCGGAAGCGCTGCCAGCTTCCCTGTACAACTTAATTCTGCCCCCCAGGATTTTTGGCCAGGCACTGTCCTGGATCCGAACTGGCACAGGTCACTGTGTGAGGGATTAGTCAGACACACTGATCCAAATAGTACTCCCCTTCTGAGAGACATTAACATGGATTAATGTAGCACAGCAGTAAAAGAGTTGACTTAAAAAGTGAGGCGTTCTTTTGATGTGGATACAGAATTATAGGATTATAGCAGCCGAGCCGTGAACATTTATCGTCTCTGTGGTCAACAAAAGCTGTTAACAAATTTTTCTACTTCACTTGATCAGATATTACAAACTGTTTTGGCCTGGTTTTTCAAAATCCCATAAAAAGCATGCTGTCTTGTGACACACAGGTGGTTTATTTGTGTGTGTGTGTTTTTTTTTATCACAAAAGAGCAAAATAAAAGCAGACTTTGAATGAGTGTTGCTGCAATTTGTTGAAAACTTGAAACTAGTAATGCATTCTTAACTACATCAATAAAATAACCTAATCAAACCCATTAATACAATTTCTATCACAAGTAATTTCAATGCCTGATTCTTCAAGTTATTGTTACTTTAGTTATTTATCTTTCCGTATGCCTTAAAGCCACTGTGAGGAGTTTTTACTCATTATCACAGACTGAAATTAAAACTCGTGTCTCTTTATAAACTATAAAAGCTAAAGAGACAGTGACAAGTGACATTCTGCATAATAAATCACAAGCCTGTAAAAGCTGCCACAAGGTAATCACCCTTTGGCAACCCATGAATGTCACACAAGATGATTTACAACTCGCTATTAAACTTGCTGTCTTTTTTAACATTACACTAAACATTCAAATCAAGTGACATCTTTAGTAAAGTAAAAAATAAATATTTTATTTATATAAATTTCATACTTATATTATTCATTTATTTATCTGTTTATTTTATTGACTTGGGAAGTTTTGCTATGAGGCGAACGATTTGCAACTCTGAATTCAATAGTTCTTTCACACTTTTCGCAACTTGTACTGTGCTGCCTGATCCAAGAAATCCAGCTGCTCTGACTTTGCCCAAGGCTCTGCAGTCCTGCCTTAACATGGCATATCCTAACGACCGTAAGCAACTGCAGTCACAACTTGACAACTCCTCTTCAGCACAGGCAGCTAACAACACATGACAACAACTTTCACTGGTCACGTATCAAATGACAAGTTAATAACTACACTTTTAAATGACATTAAAATCTGAATTTATTAGTTTCTTTTCAGTATAATATAAAAATCTAACTACTGTCACTATTACTATCTTAATACTGTAAAGTTTTTTGCTGCATTATTATTTAAAAGCAGTCAGGGTTTGAGTGGAAAGCGCTACAATGACAAGAATCAAGAATGATAAATAAGCTTTGAATCCAGAGCCTCAAGCTCCAATTTACCCTCCATACACCGCTAAAACTGCAGAATTTCCCTTTATTATATTGTACATATCGCAAATCATGGACTCCTCAAGCATGGCAGCTTGCGCAGCATCAAAGTGTTTGTTCAGCTTAAGCCTTTTTATGTTCTGCCACAGTGCTCGGTTACATAAGAGATAGTCAAAAAGACAAACAGACGAATAAATCTACAGTAAATAAGAAACAATGGTGTCTCAGAATTCAGAAGACAGGGCGTGATTGAATATGAGAAGAGAAGACTCATGGAAGGCTCAAAGATATTTTAAAAACTCTGAATAATCAGAAGAAATGGTGTGCACAGGAGGAGATGGTGACAGGGTGGACACATATCCTGATATCATAATTAAAAGGATTCTGGTGATGTGAGTGCCAGTGCATGTCACAGTGCAGCCGTGCCTGCATGGCCTACATTCTGCCAGCTGGTAGCACACATGTGCATGCATGGGTATGCAGCCTCCATTCACACACATACACACACGATCACACACACACACACATGGATCTGATGAGACAGTAGTGGGGCAGTATTGCTGCTTTGAAGGATGATTGTATTTGACATCTATTAACAGCCTAGCATGCTGTTTTCTCAACTATTTGCTTTAAAATTAACTAGCTTGAAACTGGTGGTCATAAAAAATGATTGAAGATGTGTCTTTTTTCGCACTCTATTAGCAGATTAGATAATAATTGTGGAATGTGTCCAAGCTGAAAACTTTTAGGCGATTAGCTCAAAGCTAAAAGCGCAACTTGCTTCGTAACCCCGGAGTATACGTCAGGATTCCCTCATGTGTGCCTTTAATGGTTTCCTGCTGGCTGAGTCTAATCTGATACCCCTTGTCCCAGTTCCATCCACAGAAGCATAAAACTAATTTTAAAGTTGCATGAGGCAGATTAGCCCAGTTCAGCCAAGCAGTGTAAATTGGGATGGGTTAGCTAATGTCTTGTGATATCACCATCATTCTCATAACCCAGAATGGAGGGATGTGAATAAGGAAAGAAAGGGAAAACGGAACGGAAAGTGGACAAAAAGGAGAAAAGGGAGGGTTGTGGATGAAAAATGTTTGAAGTGACTGTGCAGTTATGAAAGGGTTTGTAAATATTTGCATAAAAAGTGGGTGCAAACTGTAAGTAATCTACTGAAACGGAAAGCAAATCTCTAACGGGGAACTGCTCCAAATTTAGCTCAGTAAAAAGAAAATTATACAAGATGCAGCAGATTTGCAGTGTACGAACAGAAGAAGATTAAAAGGAAAATCAGACACAATGGAAGTGCAGGGATGAGAGACAAAACAGAAGAGGAGGAGGAGGAGGAAAGAGGCAAGAAAAGAGGAAGCAAAGATAAACAAAACAGTGGTGGTTCAGAGCGGGAGTGGGCAACAGAGAGGAGTTCAGAGAAAACATTCAAACAGCATCCTCAGAAGAAACAGTTTTCTGCATGCAACTTCTTAGAGAAATCCATGTGCATCAAGTACAATAACACAAACAGTACTCACCTAGTCTAGGCTGCCTTTATGGCTGGCACACAGAAGCATAACTCCAACACACACACACACCACCACCACCACCAAACTACGAGTGAGTGCAAACATAAGTAGAAAGAGACAGAGCACTCGCAGGTAGAAAGAAGAAATTAAAGGACAAAAATGTGTGAGTGCATGAGTGCATGAGTGTGTGTGCGTGAGTTTGTGAGTGTGTGTGTGTGTGTCTGCGCGTGAAGGGAGATCCACTCCAACAGCGAACAGTGCAGGAGAGCTCTCTCTCTCACTCTCTCTCTCTCCCTCCCTCTCTCTGGCAACTGTGACGTGTCAGGGTTTCGACCAGACCCCTCCCTCCTTCCCTTCCTCCCTCTCTCACACACTCTTTCCCTCTCTTAATCCCTCAGTTCCACAGCTGCCCCACCTCCCAGCCCAAACACTGATGAAGACTGAGGACTGCGAGGCTCATCATCGACTGAACATAATATCAAATAAAAGGATTTAAAGATTATGTAGAAATATTAAAAGAAACAAGTCTTAAAATAAATACTACACCACCACATGTGACTCCGTAGTAGAATTCACTGAACAGGCTCAAAATTACATGTAAAAACTCTCACATTTTGTCGCTGCATCAACAAATGCAGGTTTAAAATTGCGCTTGTAATGCAGAAGGCTAAAGATGTTTAATGACTGAAGCATTGTCTGAAAATGGTTTGATGGAATATTGAAAAGCTTGTGCTGAACTGTAAATGTCTAATGCATTCACAGCAACAAGATCAAAAAATGCCAGCAACGTCTCTGGGCCCAAGCAAATGTGGAACATCAAGGATTGAGACATCAAAGTTTGGCATTCGTTTTGGGAATCATGGATGCCATGAGCTTCACTCCAAACAGGAGAGAGAGACCACCGAGGTTGTACTTAGCACACAGTTCAAAAGGCAGTATTTGTGATGGTATGGAGATGCATAAACGCCTAGCATAGCATGGGTAGCTTACATAATTGAGAAGGCACTACTGATGCTAAATATACATTTTTTGATGCAGCATAAGAGACCATCAAGACACTGCCTTTTTCAGGTGAGACCTTGCATATTTCAGTACGTCAAAGCCAAACCACTTTCTACATGTATTGCAAAAGCATGGCTCTGTAGTAGAAGAGTCCACATGCTTACCAGCCTTGCCTGCAATGCTGACTTGTTACCCATTGAAATATCAAGGAAATCATGGTAATGAAATCCAGAAATGTTAAGCAGCAGAAATTCTACATTTAACAAAAATGGGACATTTAACCCTCCAGTTCCAAACAGACTCCCTTATTTTCCAAATGTTTGTTGAGTGTTAATAAAAGAAATGGTTTTCTAGCATCAAACTTAAAACTTAAACATATTTTTCAAGAAAAGACAAAAAAAAAATCAGTTGCATGATTGGTATGTTGTCTTTCTTTTTATGACTAAATAATATGCTTTGAAATAACTTGCAAAATTTTAAATTTAATTTTATACCTTTATTTTGATTTTTTTTTTAGCTCTTTGAATAATAAAGCTTTACCAAACAGACAACTTTACCTGACACATTCATGTCTTCTAGCTAAAAAATAGTTTCCTGATTCTAATGAGGAAACTTCTGATCATAATAAAAGAAAACAGTCCAAGGAATAGGCAAAGCTTTGGTTTGAACCCAATTGATAAACAAAATCAGTGTTCCATTATTGTCATGATTAAGTTAACTTACCAGTGTTGTAACAGCTTTGTTGTGAGCTCACTTTCAGATGCTTTGTCCTTCCCAGCTCTTCCCCAAGAAGGTAGTACCATCCTTGAACTTCCTATGGCACACACACGAATGAGTGTGTAAATGTGTGTCAAATGCATGCATGTGTATGCATGACTTCAAGCTCAAAGATTGGACCTAATGAGAGCTAAATTTAAAATGAATCTCCTATATGAGAGGGTAAATGTGTCGTAGAGAAACGCACAAACACACACACTCAGTATGGTTGTTCCTGCAGGGCTTCAAACACACACATACAAACATCACTCTCACAACTTATGCCAGCAGCTGATGCTCACCATCTCTGTGAGACAGATGGTGTGTGTGTGTGTGTTAACTCAGATGTGTGTCTGCAGATGTGTTTACAACTACTGTACTTGTGTTACGTAAAGATACGCATACTGTGGTAGAGAAAGTCTTGATTTGTTATCCTGATGTGTTGCAAACAAGGATATGACAGCTCTGACTTGCACTCTGGTACACACAAATTTTACAACACACACACACACACACACACACACACACACACACACACACACACACACACACACACACACACACACACACACACACACACACACACACACAAACGGCTAGCTTCGTCTTTGTACTAAATAATGTAATGCCGTGGACGGTGACAATAATCTCCATTTTAAAAGCATCTTATCTGAGTGGACGGATTTCTGCAGGCTGTGGGACAAGTGGGGGAGGACAGGCGGCGGACTTGTATAGAAGATGGGGGAGGGGAGGGCATATGTCCTGGAAGTCAGGGAGGGATTTACACCATCGTTCAATATTATGCCCTGCACATGTGACAAAAGGGGAACGAGCAGGGCAAAGAGAGTAGTGAGTCTGGAGGGAGAGAGCAATGGCAGTGATGAAAGGAGAAAGCAGGACAGGGAGAGATAGAAGTAAAAAGCTCCAAGTGGCAAAAAGGTGCAAACAAATGACGAGATGTGACAGGCGGGCAAAGCAGGTAACAAAAATAACAGCTAACACTCATACGCTCCAAATGCTCCTGGAATATAACGAGTACACACCGCAGGGAAAGGGAGAGGAATGGGTTCAGAGGAAGAGGTGAATGAAACAGTAAATAACGGATGTGTTGGAGGGGGTAAGAGACATAACTCTGTGTGACTCAAAGCTGAATCTGCCTGATTTGCATATTAAGCCAATTAAATATGCATAGGGATAAATGGTGAAGGGAAGCCATAAGCCTGACTGAAATATAATTTCTTTCAGTTGCTTATTTTGTTTATAGATGAGGATGTTGATAAAAACAACAAAAGAGCTTACTGGGTAAGAAACAACAGGAGGTTTTGTTGATTTACAGCCTCATTGGAGTCAGTTTGGGTCATTTTATCTATCAACACTGAATTACTCCTTCTTTGACAAACTTCTAAATTGATCTAATATTCAAAAAGTTACTCATGTGATTCAAAATAAAAACAGAGTAACAGAGTACTTGTGTGTATCTGATAAAACTGTCAGAATTTATGAGAAATAAGAATGATTCGTAACGTGACATGAACATTTATATTTAATCATTTGACAGAGGACACACAATCATAAGAAAGGGAGCTTTTGTGTGCTTTTACCCAGTGGTCAGTTTTTCCAGAGTGATTTAAACATCATAATTTCATAAACTGTTAAGTCTTGTTTAGGTAAATCTAAAAGAAGTCAAGCACATCACGAATTTGAAAAGGGTAGGTGAAATAAACAAAGGCTTCAGCCTACATCTTTTTGGACTTTATTTGTTTTATTGATTTCTGGTGTTGTTGTTTTTTGTTGTTAATGCAGAAATGGAATTAACACAACATGCACTTCAATGTGTGCAAATGAGCTTTTATGTTGAAAGTAACGACATAAACTAAACTAAACTAAGTCTCCAGTCTCTTATTATTTAAATAAGCATAGGGATAAATGTTAAAGGGAAGCCATAAGCCTGACTGAAATATAATTACATAATTTCTTTCAGTTGTTCATTTTGCTTATAGATGAGGATGTTAATAAAAACAACAAAAACACTTACTGGGTAAGAAACAACAAGAGAACTTCTTTCTTAGATGGAAAAAGTTACATTCTGTCTGACAGCTGTTTTTATCTGTGTTTAAACCACAATGATCTGGCAGGATCTGGTTAGTTTGAATGTTAAACTGAGCAGTGAAAACATTTATTTGCTTTCTGCATGCATTTAAGTACCTAATAAAGCATAGATATATACACAAAATTAAACTCAATGATGTAATAACATACATGAATAATAAGGTACTGAGGCATTACATAATCACAGTAGACACTGCACTGAACTCTAGAAGGAGGAGTTTCTTTTTAAATTGGACTATGTGGTACACTGCAGGAAGAAAATATAAAAAGGCATAGAAGAGACAGCTGGGTAAATTAGAGTTAATAATTGAACAGTGAAGGGAAATAGCTGGGATGGAAATAGTGTACAGTGGAGAAGAATTCAGTCTGACTCATATTCTTTGCTATTAACTGAAACCGCCTTGGGGGAAAAGACTGAAGGCTGGGGCTCCGCTTTATGATGAGGGTGTTGGATTAAGTGGTGTAACCATTTGTGGGATTTAGATCAATGACCACCATAAAGTCAGAGATAATTGGTAATGTATGTCAGCCAATGATACAGTTATGATGGCTTAAAGGGGTGATTTGTTGTTGTTTTTTTAAGTGGGGTAAGATACTCCACAGAACTAGAATGAAAGTTAGACTTTCAACCGTTGCAGATGGGTTTAGCACTTGCATGCAATTTTGTCAATTTTAAAGAACCCAAACCCATATTAAGTGGAGAAAAGTGGGTGCTCTATTTGTAATTTGTAGTGCAAGAACAAATGGGCTTACTGGCAAAGAAATAGAGTGCTGAAAAATTTCCAAATGGACCAAGTATCCACATTGAGAGCAGTGTTTTGGCCAGAGTTTCTTAAAATAAGCAAAATGAAATGGTATAGCTGACCCTGTCTGCAGCTGCTGATGGCATGCTGGTTTCTCAATAAAGGGATCAAGCTGATCAGTATTAGTACAAAAAAAAATTACGTCAAACTACACCACTTCAAAAAATGTAACCACTCCATTAAAATTCCCATGAAACCAGAACGAAAGTATTAGTTTATGTTCACATTGCCTTGAATTTATCACTATAAACATACCAGCATTCGTCCACACCACACTGACTGTATAAAACAAGGATGTAATGGTCGTGACATTCCCCATTTGGAGTTTCCCCGTCTTTGTTCAAGTTGGGATGAGGTAAAGAGGCATGGCTTTAGCTTCAATGCTGGAGGTAATTAGTGACAAATAAGGAGTTACAAAAAGATTTCCCCACCCTGTAAAGTGTTCGTCCGTATATATCAAAATGAGCATATGACAGTAGACTGAAGGTCAATGCTTGGATACAATAATTCCAAAGAAGTGTCTTATTAAATAGATAAACTGAACAGCAATTTTCTTGTGTGCGATTGTTACTGAAGATGACAGTTGGTTGACTTACCTGAAAGCAAGAAAATTGGGATACTTACCCATTAGGAGACTGTACAGTACTCTATCCCTGTGGTTTCAGCTAAGAATGCCAGAAACAGTGTTGCTACCTATGGGACATGCCATCCGTCCAAGAAATGCCCTACAGTTGCTTGCATTAAGTTGCTAGCATGGCTACACATTGTTAGCTGTTCATCTGAGTGTATTTTGACTATCTATCACAGATTTGACAGATATCCTAAGATTAGAAGACTTAGGTGTGTGTCTCTTGGTTTGTCACCAAATCGCTATATGGTATACCAGACGGCCTCTCTTCATTTCAACCACAGTCAGTGATTGCTCCTCTTGGCAGTGTTGGTGAGCAATTTCCTTCCTTCCTTCCTTCCTTCCTTCCTTCCTTCCTTCCAAGTGGACTGCCCTTTGAACAACTTCAACATTCCAGGCTCATTCTATCCTTGCTTCTGTAGCAAGGTTGGAGTATTTCAGCTTTTGTCATTGTATGCCTAATTCACAGATGAAGACCGACCAACAAGAAATAGACATCAAATATTTCTGCAGCTGGAGTCCATTTCCCATCTACTGGAGCATTGCCTCTTTCCATGTCTAGCTTTGCTTTGGTACATTTGCATTCAGCTATCAAGCTAGAGATTGGCATAGAGAGGGATCCATTTCTGTAAGCCAAGTGTAGCTGAGGCATTGTGGAAGCCCAGACTACCTCCCCATTGTTACATTCACCAAGATCTCAAGTGGATTGACAGAGAATATCGTGGACTCATAGATGGTAGTTGGCTCCATGAGTCAAGGTCGAAGTTCAAATTGGACGTGAAAAAGTAAACTTACCTGGGAGACTCATGCTGTTGATTTGCTAAAGCCTTCTAATCATATCTTACCTCAAGTGTTGCATTGTACAACACCTATGGCTGTCCATCAAGGTTGAAGAAGCTTTCATCAGTGAGCAGGATTTACCAGATTTAAATTGTTTGTGTGAATTCTGTCTTCCTGTAATTTGTTCAGCAAGTTTTTGGTGCATTCTCTTTCTCATAGCAGTCATTTCATCCTTAATTGTCCTGGAAGACAAAGCCCATTCATCTTCAACCACCCATCATGGTGCATGGATGATATCCTAAGTGGTTCCATGGGAATTTCATACTTAGCTTGGTTACATCGTAAGCACAACCTGAGTTGCAAAAATATCTGCAGATTCTTGTTTTTTGTCTGTGGGAGAATTTAGTTCTCTCACCAGCAGGTAGCCCATTACAGAGCAGCAGTTAGGAAATGCACAGTATGACCCATGAGAACAGGATATGCTGTTTTCTGACACCTCAAACACAGACTGACAAAAGGAATCAAATTTAGACTCTCTTCTTTGTTGTAGCAATGTTTATTGGCAATAAATCTTATTCAGGTGGAAAGCCAGTTTATTTCTCCTTTAAATGGTACCACATTTGTCAGGAACAGGCTTTTGTGGGATGAGCAGCAGAGCTGAGTATGTGGGTTGCACCCACTAAAAAAAGCCAAATCTTCTCTGCCAAATGCTAAACAGCTTATTTTGCTGTTGCTATTGACTCTTGTTTTTGTTTTTGAGTTTCTGGTACACATTTTGCACCTGATTGGCAGCACTGGGCCCTAACCAGATCAATGGAACATAGCATCCCAATACTTGGAGCCTACCCCTTTTGACAACTGTAGCAAGTCATCAAGTTGTCATTGGAGCACAAGTGATACCAAAAGTCTCCCAACATATCATTTTCTATTAGGACATACTACTTGTAAGACTTTGGCCATTATGTACACCTCATACATAATCTTTATTTCAGTAAAATTAGCAGTGTCTGTGCAGCCATTTTTGTACCATCTGTTATCACCATCTTGCTAACTACCTATAAGCTGAGCTCAGGCTACAGCATGGGTCTCAAACTCAAACTACCTCAGGGCCCTGAGCATCCAATCTTGTGACAAGGGAGCCAAATCAGGTGTTCCACAAAAAAGAAAAAAACCTTCAATCGTTTGTACAACTGTACTTCTCAACATGAATTATGTCACAGTCATATTTGGCTTTTCTCACTGAATGCTTGCTGGCAGACACCTGAGAGCATTTCTTTTCAAATGTTGCACTGACAGCTCTTTCTTTAGCTGTGCAGCTTGCTGTATCCACTCATCTCCCTGGTACTTTGCATACTGCTCTGTATGTTCAGTTGAATAACGCTGCATGAGGTTATACTCCTTAGGAAATGCAACTTTTCTTTGCATATGAAACTGCTGTCATTCTCCCACTTCTCCTGAAACACTCTGTGCTCGGCACCAACCTACCATTTGCCTTTGTGGCCTCTGAAAGAAACACCTTGATAAGAACAACAGTTTGAGGATGTTGGCAGTGTGCCAAATGTTTTTTTGTTTGTTTGTTCATTTTTTCTGTTTGGCTTTGCAGACTGATTATGCTGCATTTAGGATCTACTCAGAACTTGGATATTTTTTCCTTGGTCCCAACAGTGCACTGGGCCATGAACACAAAAGGCCAGCTTTCACTATTAATTGATATCAGTCCCTAACCAATTCTGAGACACTTAAACTGGAAATTAACAAGACTTGTACTTAAAACGTTAAATGTATGAATTTGAATTAAAGAAGAGAAAATGCAGGTATAAAGTGGCGATACTGGTCACCTTTGATTTTTATCCTATCTTGCTTTGACTGATCTTTTGTAATGGTTGCACAAGTAAATACAATGTAGCTTGGTTTCTAATAACATAAAAATTTATTAAAAAGTGAATGTCGTATGTTTAATTTTATATTTGGTGAAGATGGGCATAGACAAAAATAAGAAATGCATCTCTATTCCTGCATGACCGTTCACATTTCACCAGAGAGGACGAGTCACTCTGTGTCTTGCTCAAAAATCTGCAGGGCAGTAACACTGGTAACCCCAAAGTGTTTCCTCTCAACTATTAAGGTCAGTGGAAATCACTCAGACTGAACTAAACTCTCAGATTTATGCTCCAATGAATGGAAACACGGAAAAAGAGTGAAAGTTGAAAATGAAGCTAAGAACGCTCTTTATAGAACGCCTTAAGTTTTCCCGTTTAATCTCACCTTGTCTGGGTCCATCAGGGAACACACACCAAAGCTCATGCAGCCCAGCAGCACACTCATCCTGTGGATACAGACACAGAGACAGACAGAGAGAATGCATAAGCAGAAGAGAAATCAATTCATTCCTTAAGATAGGCTGATGGATGATGTAAGTGAAATCTGACATTTATAATGTGTTTTTAACCTCCAAAAGGGCTCGATCAAGCAGAGCTATCCACAAATATAAACTAATCAATGTGAAGTTGTTTAAAATTTTATGCTGTTTTCTATCTTGGTGTCAGAGTATGTGGAAGATATTCTTCTTCAATGTTGCCACACAGAATTATTTATGGCAAAAAAGATAAAAGAAACTTGATCCCTTGGGTGAAATCTTCTTTTGAGGTGCAGTAAACTCTAATGAGGATACACAGGGGAATAATAAAAAGTTCAAAGCAGTAAAAATGTCAGACTGAAGAATTTTTTTTTATTTATGTGTCAAAATACTGACAAAATACAAAGACACACTGTAAAAAGTCACTTTAGTCTATGTAAGGTGGTAGAAAGAGAGAGCGGAGATGTTTAATTATGCATATATGAGGAAAGCTGTTCCCAACAACCTCCCAGCTGGACCAGGCTAATGCAGCTGCAGATGGATGCTGTTCTGAGGACAACACAGTCATCAGCACATCTGAACACCGCAAATGTCTCTCAGCTCCTCAGCAAAATGAGCCAGTGACCAAAAAAATTGAGCAGCATTGACGAAATGTCACATAGACAAATTTGAGTGCATGAGAACCTACTGTTGCTACCTGTGCTGCTGGCTCAATATTGGCCTAATGGCATTACCCAAACACACCACCTTCATTCAGTTAGCTCATGTGTGAAACTACATGACCACTATTGTCAATGTAATGTGATGTTAAAGGTTCATCTCACATTAGATGATTATAGGCCACTGAGGGCCTGATTTGCAAACCACTGGGATCGGGGAAACCCTTGCCCGTTACTTGATTGGGGTATATCGTAACAAATTATTTGTTCAAATAATCCTTAAATGTGCAGTGTCAACACAACTTTTTAATGCCACTGACTGTGTCAGAGCCCAACAAACTGTTTGCAAAATTTTCTTGTTGTCAAGTTTCAAACAACAGCACTACTTAAATTCAAATAAATTTCCAATATGTCTCCTGCCAATGATTTGCTTCAAACTGTGTATCAGAAACAGTTGTCGTATAAACAGGGCCTCAGTCTGAACTGTCCATGTTCGTGGTCTCCCGCAGTGTTAAAAATCAGTTTAGATCAAAAAGTTGTCTTGTGTGTGGCCAGCCTAAGAGGATTTGCTGACTACTGCCCACAACTTCCTCACAGCAGGATAGCAGATTGACTTTCCTTCGTTTTTACACTTATGCTTCATTATTAAATTTTATTGTTAAACCCAAGATAAAGTTTGTTCTTCATCATTGTTTTGTACAGCCTACCTTTTTATACCTTTTCATGAGGGGAAATCTTAGCACTTCTTTTGTCTGTACAGAAGTGTTTAATAAGTGCTTGTAAAAATCCTTCCAGTGCCATGTGGAAATATTTGAAGAAGGATAGAAGACGCTTCACAGATTATTTCTATTTATCCTCTGTACTCAGGGATGGGTTCAGAGCTTACAAATGACATTCAAAATAATATCCTCTCATCAACAAAAGAACAGTCTTTTCATGTTATTTCAGTGCTGCTTTGAGTGCAGTGTATGTGATTTGTCCTTGTGAACAGAGTGGACTTATTCAACAGGTTGAGATTTGAGGGTCAACTCCTCCATCCCCGCTCCATGACAAAGCTTTGGGAAGGGTTGTTCGGATCACTGCTGCTCAACAGACTGCAAAAGATGAACAGATGCTGCCCTGGTTTATTATGGAAAAGGGCCTTTTCCTTGCTTGATAGCATCTGGACAATCTCTGGTTAGGTGTGAAATGTCTCTATGTGGATTTTGATGTGTGGGAAATACAGATATGAGAACTAACCTTGGTTCGGAGCCATTAGAGAGAAAATGGGAACATTTAAAAGTCTGAAGAATCTGAGAAAGGGATCACAGACATACTTCAGAAAAAAAAGGTGAAACTATGGAAAAGATATTTGTGATCTTCTGTTGTACAAACCTGCTGGCTTCACCAAACTAATGCCAACTGACCTTTGGTGTGAATGAGGCTTACCAAAGATGAGAAAATCGCTCTTAATCTGTGGCCCAGGAAACTGTCCCAAAAAGGTCTTAAAATCATTCCATCATCTTAACTTCACAACAAATGTAAGCCTGCCTCTGTGTCATTACAGTACAGTTTATAAAACCTTTTAGATATGGGATTCATGAACAAAAAGTGTATAACAGTGTTTTAATCGAACAGCAAAGAGCCCCACACTGTGTTTAAAGTGGTGTTCTTCAGGATCTGCTTTTCATCTGTCTGCTCAAATAAAACAAACACAAGAAACTTAATTCATTCAACCATATGTCCTCTATCCTCAGCTATAACCCCGTTTCTGCTTCAGTGTGGTGAGAGCAGAGAAACATGTTTCCTGAGCAAGATACAAAAAAAAAATAGCACACATACACGCATAAGCCTGCAGCAGCATCAATTATAAAGAGATATTTCACTGCCCCTTGTTTCTGTTGACTGTTAAGTGAGAGAAAAAAATGTCTAATACAAGGTTATTTGAAAATAGAACCTCAAAAAGCTGTGGTATAAAAAATATATACACTCACCGGCAACTTGATCAGGAACATCTGTTCAGCTGCTCAATAAGACAAATATCTAATCAGCCAATCACTTGAGGACACTGAGACTCTGATTCACATGGGCTCACTCAAACTATAGAAGATGAGTCTGGATTTTTCCTGCTATATTCAGATGGCAGTCTCAGACTTTGGTGTAAACAACATGAAAGCATGGATCCATCCTGCCTTGTATAACAGTTCAGGCTGCTGCTGCTGAAATGGTGTGTACCAACTGAGCATTGTCTACCACAGCTGGACCGCAACAGAACGGATCCAGTGTGAGTTGACACATTGACTTGAAAAGAAACCTATCTGATATGGTTCTGTGACGGAGCACAAACGGACTGGAGACGCATCTGGCATATTTCAGCTGTTCAGGTGTGGAATGGGAGCTTCTCATCATGGATGTGCAGTCAGCAGAAATCTGCAGCAACCATGTGATGCTATCATGTCAATACTGAGCAAAATCTGTGAGCAATGTTTGCAGCTCCTTGTTGGAACAATTAAGGCTGTTCTGAATGAGTGCGATTGTCTATGAACCACATCCTGAACAGGTACCTTGTTGTGGGGTCAGAGTTCCACATTGTGAAGAGCAGTCTCTTATGAAGGTCGTCTTCACTGATAACACTGGAAAAAAAGAAAAAGATGAGGTCGTCAGTTTTTCAGTATTACTTCAGTTAAAATGTCACACTACAGTCTGGAAAATTAATTCTGGTTGCCCACAAGGAGAAAGTTTGCAAGTAGATGGGGTTTCTGCAGTGGGGAACCATCCGAGTCTTCAGCCTTTCTTTTGGATCACTGTCTGGGAACAAGCCAACCTGAGGAGGACAGTCAAACAATCTCAACTATGTATCATGATTCCCTCAAGACCTTTTTTTGAATCAGTCTATACATACCTTAACATAAGAGTCACATGACCCCATGCACTCTGCTGCCATATCTTTGGCCTCCAAAACTGTGAACAAACACAAAGTGATCTAAATTAATTATAGTGTTGTAGATGCATTAATTATGAACATGCATCTGTTTGTTTTCAGGTGCTCGGTCAAACTGTCAGTGGAACAAACAGCTGACCTAGAACTTCAGATGGCGCTGCACAGCAGAAAATGACTCAGAATCTGTATGTCATACAATATTTCTCCATGAATCATACTGACCATGTGTTGAGATGCTATGAGTCAAGGGAATGGGAAGTGAAGAAGTCTGTTCTGTGCAACCTGCCAAGATTAACAGAACTTGCCTTCATTTCATTCTTGAACTCATATATTGTACTTTTTTCTTCTACTTTTTTAGATATGTAAAAGAAAAACATAGATGTCTCAAATATCAAGATGAGAAAATCTATTGAAGATTTTTTTTTTAGATTTAATGATAAAAACCTGCAAATTTCATTAGAACAGCTGCTCAAGTTGTGGGTGGATCAATATTTGATGCCTGTTTTTCCTGCCTGAGCCATTTTACTTTGGCTTTATTTGATACAAGATACACGACCAAGATTTAAAAAGTTTATGAATACAGAGAATTCATTTTTCATAAGCTATGTGTGTCTACTTCATTCCTTTAACTTAGTCGTTATATCTACAAACAGTATATTTAGCATGCAGTAATAGGTAGAGTTCAAAATCTTGTATTTAGTTTAAGCAGTAATCTCCAGTCTAAAAATATGAGGTGATGGGAAAGTGCTAAAAACTGCAGCTTGTCAAGTGTCCGCTTGAGGCTGGCTCGGGAAGTACTAGAAACCACATACACACCAAGAAAAAAAAAGATAGAGCCATTTTCACTGCAGATATAAACATATTTATGACCTGGTACAAAAAAATGTCTCCTGTCGGAATAGCTTATTTCTTTAAAAGCACACACCATACAGGGGGTGAAGTTTGTCTGCACGTTAGAAGATATTAAGAACATGAGTTCACCTAGTCACAGGCACAGACTGACTGACTGACAGGCAGGTGCCCTATAGATGTTAGTGTTGAGGTCATAAACTGTGTAATTAATGGACGTAGCCTCCACGACATCACCCGTCTGTTTCTGAAGCAAAACGGCCAGTGCAGCTGTATTGGAAATGAGGTGGGCTTTGAATCTCCACAGTAACAGCCATAGGGCACCCGGCAGTCACTTGAGCTGAGCTGTGCCTCTGATTGGACCAACTGGCGATCTTAATATTGTCTAAACTGCCGAGTTAGAAAAAAAATCACCCCCTGTACAGTGCGTGCCATTAGTGAAATTAGCAATTCAGATGGGAGACATTCTTTGTGCCAGGCTGTAAATGTGCCTCAAGAGGACACTCGACGAACTGCAGATTTTAGCACTTCTGCATTGTCTTATATTTTCAGACCGGCGGTTGCTGCTTGGTTGAGGCTCAAAGCCCGCCCCAATTTGATTTTCTTTACAACTCTGGCTGAATCTATGTTCCCCCTAAACTCTGAGCCCTGACAGACTTGACTGTCATCACCTGGAATATGAATGAGTGCACAGGTCTGCAAGTGCTCAAAATGGTACAAGTAGTAATGGGTTAGCACTTTGCCACTCCTCAAATAACCTAAGTGTCATCATGTAGCTCACCTGAGCAGCATTAAGAAGTATTTAGTTAAGTTTAAGTTAGTTTAAAATATTTACATTTTTGCCAACACACTCCTATTAGTAAAAAAAGCCCAACCGCAGAACTTAACAAAAGGCTTTGTCAATATGAAATATCTTAATATATTAATGAAATGCATATACACATAAAGACACAAATTTAGGCAGAATAAGGTTGTTTTATTCTTCAAGGTAGGCAGACTTATATTTTTACAAGTGTCAACACTGGTTCCAATTTCCAAGATTCTTGTTTGCCATCTCTTTTTTTTTTTAATTTTCATGTTGTGTGTTGCGTGTTTACAGGCTTCCCCTGGGAACCTCTTGTTTCATGTCATATTAGTGTAAACTGTGGGTAATTCCCTCATGCTAGGTCTGCAAATATGTCACTTATGGAAAGGGTGCATTAAGGGCTCAAAACATCAGAGTGAGAGCCCTCACGCACTATACAATTTGAAAGTGGGACAGCCCTAAGCCCTCATGGACTTAGAGGGAACGCACCTCAGAATAGAACAGAATAGAAAATTCTTTATCGATCCCCATGGGGGGAATTTTTTGAGTCACAGCGGCTCACAACAATCAAAGTGTAAATTGCAATAATGGAAAAAAAGAATAACAATAAAATCAGTAAGTGTGGACATTGAGATTGGGCCTCTAAGTCAGAAACGACAATGTCCATTTATTATACAGTCTATGCTTTCGTTTACTTAAACTTTTCTGATTCAACAGAAGAAGATTCAACCATCTTGACACAAAACTACTTGTGTTAATTTTGAATTAGACCTCAAATTAGCCTGCAGACAGACAAAAAATAGATTTTTTTTTTTTTTTTAAATTGTTCTTCCCTTCTGTTTCATTGCCCCTCATTATTTTCATGTGTGCCTTTTTCTCAATACCCTGTATACATACACTGGCTGTTTTCCAAACTGCCAACTATTCTAGCAGTACCTCCCGATATGGCAAAAATTTAGAATGTAGTATCTGAAAAATATCAAGATCTGCAAAATGCCAAAAATTCCCATGTGCCCTTCTGATTTCATAAAATTTCTCAGTGCCTGTCTATCTCATATACAATTTCCCACAATGCACAGCCTCTTTTTTTGTTTGTTGCAGGTGGTGCTCAGTTTTAGGTGCATTACCACCACCGACTGGGTACTGTAAGGATCACAACAATAACATCTCAATGCGATTGATTGAACATCAATATTTGACGACCCATTAGGATTATTAAATCTAGTCACTTCTAGTCGTAATAGACGTGATACCAGAGACAGTTCCAGGGTGCCAGTCCTTTCAGTCATGTGAGCTTTGCATCTGATTGGATAAACTTGTAATCTTTATATCCTCTAACCACTGAGTTTGAAAAAAAATAAAATTCACCCCTGTCCAGTGTGTAACGATAGAGAAATTAGCAATTCAGACCCAAGTTGTTTTCCTGAACTGGGATGTGAATATATTTTAATGTTGTAACGCTCTGCTTTTTTTTGGCTTGGTGTATATGTGGTTTCCAGTCTTTTTGCGTCAAGCTTCAAACAGACCCTCAATGAACTGCACATACAACTTCCATATGCAGTAGGTAGTAGGCAATAAGAACAGCCATAGTCATTGCATTTCCTCCCGTCTTCATCAGTTCATTGAGCTTTTTCACTTGACGTGATGTCATGTCAGGTAGTTCTTGAGCTCCTGTGATTTTTTTCCCCCCGACTTTGTTGACACATTCCTATTAGATACTCATCCAAATCTCTGAGTGCTACTTGACTTTAAGTCTCTCAGGAGGAGAAAAAAAAAGAAAGATGCTTCTTTTTGGTGAGATAAGCAGACAGCAGCCATTGTTCAAGGAACAGCCATAAAACTCCAGCTTTTGTTGTCTGACATGTATTGATTATAGATATTTGAAGTTTTCATGCACTTCTCGTAATGTTTGTAATGTGTTATGAAACAAAGATGAGACAAGGACAAATACAGAGAGAAACATTGGATGAGTAAATAGCCCTCTGTGAAAAAGAAATGACAGCAGCACAAAAGATGCTGAGAGGGAATGACAACCAAAAGTAGGAGGGTGCATGGCTGTGGTTGCTGGGAGACCAAAACAAGCAATCATTTGTGATTACAACCGGTCGATGACAAGCTATCTTGTCATGATTCTAAATCCATTTTGCACTCATCTTAAGGAGAATTTTGATCATAGGGAACAAGATGGAACGTTCACGTTAATTCTACTCACCGCTAACGACGAGCAACTCCTTCTCCAGGACGACTGACAGCTTCAGCTGACCTTGGAAAAAAAAAACATGGGAAAGACAGAATAAGTATACCGTTTGTGTATATCTATTGGAAGTCTGGGGACTTTCCAATGACTTGGGCATCATAAACTGTCAAAGTGTTCCTCGCTAACTCCTGAATTTAACATACAAGACATCTAGCAAAAAAGAAAGAAATGGAAAGCACCTACAACAACTACAGATAGCAGAGTGTCTCAGCACGGAGCTTTGGTGCATTCCATAATGTCTGGGATAAACTTTATCAACTCAGGAAAACTTATTCGCAAGATTGTTTTAACTTAGTACATCCCTTTTTAAAGTCTTAATTATATGCAAAGCTAAGTCTAGTCTAATCATCTCCTGTCGGTCGGTCATGTGTGACAGATCCTTTCAGCCACGTCTGAAACAGAGAGCAAAAACCTCACAAAATGTCAAATTACTCCTTTCTCACATTTAACTAAAGGGCATAGATGTGATAACAGTGATGTCAGCTTCATGTTACCCTGACTCCATCTCCTTTCAAAGATCAAAATCATACAGATAATGAAGTCAACATCTTTACAAGATGTTCACCTTGACAACATTAATTAAAACTGGCAGAAAAAGAAATACGAGCTATGAAGGTAGAATCTACACATATGAAATTAAAACTCCTCTTATGTGTTTGTTGATTCTGACAGCAGGAATCAAGAAGACTAGAATGAGCTCAGTTGCACATTTTTGTTCCAAACAATGTCAAACTTATAAAGTTAATGTACTTTACTTGAAAATCTAAATGTGTATTCTTAGACTCTTGCTCCTCAATAATACAACAAGGAATAGTTTCCTCCTTTCATATCTCTGCTGTTTGTCTAATGATTTTATGTAGTTACAGGCACAAAGAGCTTTGCCTTTTTTACCACTATGTATTTTTCTAAGATTATACTGACATATTTGTTAAAGTTATGTCTTTAAAACCATAACTTTGCTTTAAAATGCCACGAAATACACCAACAGCACTTACACACATAACTTCCACTCATGCACATCACACACTATTGATTCTGCTGATCTTTCACACATCATTCAGTAATACTTATTTTTGAATTACAATTTGGTTCAATTTGGGTTTAATCTTATGCAATAAAGTATAATTTAAATAAAAGTACATGGTGTTGTTTCCCTTTTTGTCTATGTGTGGAGTATTCTGTGTTGAAAAAGGGCTACATTGATTTGATGCAGAAGTATAAAGCAAGATTAAATGTTAGCTCGTCTTACCCTCAATTGTACTGAAGCTAAACATTTTTAAAAAGCCTTAAACAAATATTGGTAATTTCATCTGTAACACCAATCAGGAACAAGTTATCAGTAATCAATATCGGCTATAAATAAATCCATGCAGACAGTCTTTGTTAATTTTTATATTATTATTTTTAAATTTAGGGGGGTGATACTAAAATCTTACCTAAGTGTGATACCTGCACGCACTGTTTGTTAATTTGTGTGTCCATGGTCTATCATCTGTCACTTCTCCTCTCCTCCATTCACACTTTCTTTCCTCACCTAGAACTGACCTGTTAGCACTGACCTGTTAGCACTGTTGACATGGCCACTGCTAATACCAGCTTTGTACTGCTTCAAATTGCTCGTGCTCACAAGAGAGCAGTCTAAAGCTTAAATGTGGGAGCCTGGTTGTGTGATAACGCTGCTGGCACTTTAGAGCTTGGGTACAAGGGATGTTTGTAGTTCCCACACTGAACTTGGCATGACTGTGTGCTTCTGGCCACGGTGGAAGAACAAAGTGAAAACAATGTTTGAAATGTCTTCCTGGTACGTCTGAACATGAAGGTACAGATGAAGCAGTCAGAAAAATAATAAATACCTGAAACTCCCAGCAGGTATCAGACAAATCAGACAAACAAAACACAAGAGGAAGCTGTGAGGACAAGTGAGTTCTGTACGCTGCTTTTGTGCAGAGAAACAACAAGTTTATCATCTTTGATTATTTGTTTCCAGACAAATGTTTATTTCTCATGAACTGCTTTGGAGTGTAGACTCACAAAGAGGCAAGTGAATGTTTCTGCTTCTTCTGCTTTTGCTTAAAGAGACAGCTGGAGTTTACAATTAAAGATGAACATATAGAAGTTTCTTAAAGGAAAGCTAGAAGAAGACAACAAGAACAAAGGACAATAGAGCTGTGTTTTTCCAAGGCAGATGGCATGTAGGAGTGGAGCAACGACATTGTGAAAGCAGAGGTTACAGCCTGAGAGAGTAGGAGTGAATTAATAGGGCATGGCAGATGAGACAGCACTGTGGGTCAATACATCCACCAATGAAAACACACCCACCACACAAGAACGTGGATGAAAGTGCACTTCAGTATAGCTGTAATATGGATATATGGCTTCTGGTCACCCATGCCTCAAACAACATTTTCTGACAGATGATAAATTCTACATTTTATGAAGTGAATGTGAGGTTTGTCAACAAGCTAACATTACCACAGTAATAATGTTAACATGCTGATGTTGACGTTTACTTTGACTGTTTTATAAATGTTGGGTGACTACTATTAAACATAAATTACAATACAGGCCAAAAGCAATGCAGTTTTCCAAGTTGTGTAATTGATCTGTTGGAGCAGCATGTGAAATGCAAGTCCTCGACAAAATGAAAACAGTGTTTTAAATCTTTCAATTATTCCATCAAGTGTTGCCCATTTACTTTACTATCTAAAAATATTCCCTCAACCATTCACAACTCTAATTTATTCAACATTTAAAGGCACAGTGCGGACTAGCCGTTGGGTGTTGATTGCAGTGACACTTCTGGCCAAAAGCGTTAGTGTCTTTCCAGGATTGAAAACTCTGTTTTCCATGAGCACCATCACCCACTGTCGTAGAGATGTGACTCTTGTCAAGGCGTGCGTTCATTCTGGAAGCAAATGAATTGAGAGCAGATCATTTTAACGCTGTTTTCCTTTTTTCAAGCATTGAGATAATGTATTTGTTTGTAGTGACTTGGTGCTATTGTTTGAAATGTGACAACAAGCAAACTTTGTAAACTCAGTTTGTTGTGTAGTTCCCAGTCATCTAAGCACATCCCAGTACTCTAAGATGTGTCCGTAACCTGTGATGTTAGTGAATTCTGGATATGTCCTAGCAGTGTTCATCTACCAATTACAACCTCACCAAGCAGAGCAAACACAACTTAGTTTTGTGGAAAAACCAGCTTGAAGTTGCCTTTTTCAACAGGCCCTATCCAGGTCAGACAAATGAAGCATGTCGATTTTTGGAGCAGGCACCTACTGACCATCGCAGTAGGACAGGTGCTGCTATTCAGGTGCCAATCAGTCTCCTGATTAACAGCACAGTAAAGTTAAAAAAAGAGTCAGTAGTAATGGCAGAATAAACAGTTTGGCATTTTCAGAGAAGATTTAGCAAATTTTTCATGAGTGCAGCCTACATACTAAGCTCTACGGCTCATCGCACAAATCTATGTTCCTTACAAACGTGGCACCATTTAAAAGGGAAATGAACAGACTTTTAAACGGTACAGGATTTATTTACAAGTAGTACTGTTAAAACTAAAAATAATCCACCTGGAGCGCAAATGGTCTAGTGGTCCTGCTCTATGAGGTTCGTCCTCAACAAGTGGCCCAGGTTTGAGTCCAACCTGTGACACTCTTGCCCTGTTTCCTGCTCTATCCACTGTCCTTTCTCATCCCATTAAAGACATAAAAGCCCCCAAAATAACTCAAAATAATAATAATAATAATAATAATAATAAACTACCAAACACAAATTTCCTTTCTTCTTTCTATTGAGTTTATATCAAAATGTGAAGTCCCCACAGTGCCTTTGACAGAATTTGAATAACTTCTGCATTAAATTCTAAAAATCTGGGCTTTCACCCTGAGTATTACACCCCAACACTTGCTCTTTCATTTAAAGGTCTTTTGCCCTGCAACACCTCTTTGACTCCAACTGTCAATGAAACTATACAACTTATAAAGATGACCTTATAATGGTGCTTGAAGGTCCCTACAACTTGTCCTGAGGGAGAGCCTGAATGTCTGGCCCAATATTGTCACAGCAGTTGTAGAAATATGTCATTCATAACCACAAATGTCGACTTACTGCTTGAACTACTGCTGAAAGGAAAGCAGTGCCATTGAATACGACTCTATTGGCAAGAACTAAACCTCCAGAAAGCATTGGCTAAAGCTAATTAGTGGGACATATTCCCTGGTGACATTATAATCCCACTAACGCCAGTCAAAGCAGATGTACTTTTTGTGAATTCTTTGCTAATTGATAAATTCTAAACCTGTTTGCCAAAAATTTAGCAGCAACAAATTCTCTTACTTCTCTTACTGATTAGGAGATGAAAATGCTCTCTGCCTGGGTGGCTAAAAACTTTGCTTCAGTTTGAGCCATCATCAAGGAGGAAAGTTTGGCTGGCGCAAGAACTTAAACAAAAATTATCTTGCTTCAAGTTGATGTTGTGTTTCTCTGCAGAGAGACTGCCAGATGACCAGCTTGTAACATCATGACAAACAGGTTCTGAGAGCTATGGCGAGGACAAACTGTCCACACAAATAGCATTCACATGGTAAAAATAAACCAGCCTCCAGGTGATGCCAACACAAAGTGTAAAAAGACCACAACTACCCTGACCTTTCTTCTCCAACCAACAAAATCCATTCAGTTTATCCTTAACTCCAAGTGAATGTTTGCACCAAATTCCAAGAAGTTACCCTGAGGTGTTTCGAAACTGTTTTCAAGAAATGGACAGACAGACCGACGGACAAAACCCTGACAAAAACATAGTCTCCTGAGCAAGACTGTCACTGAGGCTGAGGCATAGAAAGCTTCAGATGGAGGATATGCTGTTTCAGATTATTTTTAGATATCAGTGCTTTCTTGAAAAAAAAAAAAACAAATGGAAGAATTATTTTAAGTTATGGCTCTATCACGAGTCCAGGTTAGGTAAAGTAAAAAAAAAAAAAAACACCTGCAGGAGGGACAGACATTCCAACTTTTTCAGAGCCAGAGATATTAAAAGTCTTTTGTTAAAACAATGCAGTGTAATAATAAGTCTAAAATGAAACTTTTTATGGAAGCAGTGATAAAATAAGACGATGAGCCCACTCAAAAATGAAAGTATTTATAACTGGAGTAAATGTTGTAATAGAAGTTACATAACTAGACGGGCTTAAAAGGTCAAACCTAAAAACAGAAAAAAATTAACAAAAAAAAAGATGATTAACTTAGCTGGTTATTGGAAAATTAGACGACCTATGTGTACATTGTGCTTGATTTTCTAAATCTCTCTTTCACCAATGATATTGTCATTACCATCGCTTAGTCACCTTGGGGGGGCAATCCTACATTCTCTGCTTGCTTTGTTTATTATAAAATTTAACCCCCTTTTTTTCTTATATTTTTACAATTTGTTTTTACCACCCCCATTTTGGGAACCACTAAAGTAGCTGACAATATCACTGCAATTCAAGAGCTCATACCTCTCCTTAAGGAGTCATAAATCAAACATATTTACTGCGTCTTTTAAGCCAATTTAAAGAATTTTAAATGACTTTCAGATCCTTCTTTACTAACAACTTTTATTTAGCTGTACTTAAGGAGGAAGCTTTGAAAATGTTGCACCCCCTTTTTATATGCAAAAAAAGAAGTCAAGAAATGAACTTCAGCTTTTTAGCCAGATGTCAAAGATGAACTTTAACATTGTATTTTTTTTATTTATTTAGGATTTTCCAAACATAGCAGCTGTATTCATTTTGCCACTCACTGTCATATAACAAAATGTTTGAAAAGCTGTCCTACTTTGTTATTGTAACAGCGGCCCTGTCACGATGCCGTCACTCAGAATGATGCTGCGCTGCCACGTACCTCTGAGGCTTTAGTCCTGATTCAAAGTCGATAACAACCCAGGGCCATAACTAAAGAAAAGGACACCGAGGTTATGTCGACTACTTTCACAAGGCTTGTTTTCACCACTTGAAAAATACACTCAATTTTCAGTAACAAGTCGAGAATGGAACTTCGAAATACATCAGTGAGAGAAAAGGATGACAAGGCCACAGTGAGGTGAGGTCTTCTGTGTTTCTTACTGCTCCTCTTCCTCACTCTCTTTTTTTTTCTTTTCAAAAAGCTTTACAGCTTATTTGTCACATTTACATTTGAAAACCCCATGTTTCCCCAGCATTATAAAGGCAGGCCAGAGGACAGTGCTACTCTTTATGTGACAGCTAAGTAGCCATTTTGGGCAGTAGGGAGACTGAAGTTAATCAGTGTTCTGTCACAGTGAGTTTTGGGAAGTTGGGAAACTGCTGTACATATACAGTTTAAAGCTCTCATCTGGGACAACAGCCAATTCATTCTATTTGATTCAAACGGAGGCAGAAAGGACGGTTTGATGAGCAGCACACAAGGTGCGTTTCTTTTAACGAGCTGGCCTCTTATATAAGCTCCTGAACGTTATTTTCTTCTATGTTGCCTGCCAAAACCAGTGACGTGGAGATCCAATATGGAGAATAGATTAATCATTGTGTCCATTATATCCACAAAGGGAGACGGCTTTACATCAAAGGCCAATATGCCTAACAGACCGAACAGAACGGCATTAGGTGATAGCCTCAAAGAGAAAGGCTCTGGAAAAACTTGGACTACATATTTCATATTTCTAAAAAGCCCTGGTCTGTGTTTAATATTTAATCATCGGAAATGCTCGCTGCACTTTAATCATGATGACAAGAACCTTCCATCAATTACACTCAATCGATGGTAGAGCTGTCCATCCAGAGAAAAGAGTGAGAGATAAATGATCCATGGACACAACGGTGGATATGAATGAAAAGGTCAATACATAATCTTGGGGAAAACTTCTACACAGAGTTATTGAAGCATGCATTAATGGAGGTTCAACAGGGAAGTAGAATCGTTTGAGAACTTGTTCATGAGACGGTGAGAAACTTGCAGAAAACAAGTGATAACTAGGAGGTAGAAGAAGTAAAAGACACTCCTCTTTTCACCCATAAATAAAAAGGCACACATTCGTAGACACTCATACACTAAAATATTCTTAATTGGTGTGGTTAAAACAGTTTTACCCCAATCATTTCCGCCTCAAAAAAGTTTTCAGACAACATTTCTTTGTTGTATTTTCTGTAAATACAGATGTTTTTCTGGCAGTCTACTGCGTACTGTGTACTGCCAATGTCTACTGGAAACTTACTGTTTTTTTTATTAATAAAATAGAATAAATATAATAGAATATACTTTATTAATCCCTGAAGGGAAATTCAGGATTGTTCTTTCACGTCAGAATTTTGACATAAACTACAAGTTCCACCTTAAATGTGGACCAAAAGAGCTGAAAGTAGCTTCTATGACCTGTCAGGGAAAGTTTTTGGTTTGGTTTCATTCATCATCCAGTAGTGAAGTTGAGGAGTGCAATTTTGACTGCAATGCTACAAAGTTACTTTCAAACAGTCCTTTTGATCACTAATAGCTGCATGCATACAGGCCCTGGTCAAGAAATAGTCTATACAGAAGGCCTTGTTACTTACTTTAGCTCTTCTTTAACGACATTTGGTTTAATTCCAACCTGTGATTCAAAACTAATCTCAGCAAATCAAAACTGACATCCTGAAATCTTCCACCTGAGAATGACAGTTGTTGCTTTACTTGTGAATTCTATTAAGATACGTGCTCCAGACTGACATGATAGCATCACAAAGTTGCTACAGACTTGCCGGCTGCACATCCGTGATGTGAAATCTCTTGTTCCACTGCATCCTAAAGGAGCTCTATAAGATTGAGTTCTGGTGACTGTGGAGACCAATGGAGTACAGTGAACTCATTAACAAGATGATTTGAGCTTTGTGATATGGAGCATTATCCTGCTGGAAGTATCCATCAGAAGATGGGTACACTGTTGTGACAAATGGATGGAAGTGATCAGCAACAATACTTGGGTAGACAGCATAATGGTACCAAGGGGCCCAAATCGTGCCAAGAAAATCTCCCCCATACCATTACATCAGCAGCAACAGCCTGAACAATTGATACAAGGCAGGATGGATCCATGCTTTCATATTGTTTACTCCAAATTCTGACCCTACCATCTGAATATGGCAGCAGAAGACTCATCAGATCAGACAAAATTTTTCCAATCTTCTATTGTCCTGTGTTGGTGAGCCTGTGCCAATTGTGGCTTCAGTTTCCTGTTCTTAGCTATCAGGAGTGTCACATCTGTTTCAAGGTTGGACGTGTTGTGTGTTCAGAGATGGTTCCGCTTATTTGAGTCACAGTTGCCTTTTTCTCATCTCCAACCAGTCTGTCCACTCTCCTCTGACCTCTAGAATCAACAAAGCATCTTGTCCCAGAAAACTGCCGCTCACCAGCAACCATGTAATGTTCAAAATCATTCAAATTTCCTCTCTTCTACATTTTGATGCTTAGTTTGTGATTGGCTGATTAGATATTTGTGTTACCGAGCAGTTGGACAGGTGTTTCTAATAAAGTGGCCATGAGTGTATACGTGTATTAAAATCCTGACAAGACTTCAGTATTTATCTGTTGGAATGACAGACTCTCCTGTTTCTTTTGGGGGGGGGGGGTGTCTCTCTCTCCTCTCTTCTTTCTTTTCCTTCCTACATCTGTGACTTTCCTCACAGACATCTTGCCTCTTCTTTCAGCCTGACTCAGGCATTGCCTCAGTCCAAGTCAGCACTGCAGTATTCAGCTCTACAGCACAAGTGTGACAATCAAACTAGAGACAAAAAAAACTAAACAGGCAAGTAACCACTTAAGTCAGTCACTACTGACAAGCAAACTGTCCCACTTTCAGTTACTTACTTCCTAGTGTTTGCATGTGTGTGTAAAAGTCTTTCAATTATTTGTGTGTGTGTGTGTGTGTGTGTGTGTGTGTGTGTGTGTGTGTGTGTGTGTGTGTGTGTGTGTGTGTCAGTGTGATGTCAAGAACTGCAGTATGGGTTGGTAAAAAAGAAGAGTACACTGTAGATATCTTTAGGTACCAGAGGGAAAATGAAAACATCAGGGCCCAGTTGGTGGTTTTAGTTCAGTCTCGGGCAGGGAAAATCTTTCCTTGAGGGTGACAAGAATTTAATCTTTGTGGTAGAAGTCAAGCTCAGGGCAAAGTCTGACCCACTTCTGAAAGGGCACACTGTCACACTGAAGTCAACAAGGGCTCCAGTGGGAAGATCTTCCAAAACAAAAAATAGGGGGGGAAAAAAAGTTTAATTTATTTAAAAGTAATGGCTGATGCAAGGCTGAGATTGCTGAAAATGCTGATGCCCAAAAGAGGTATGTCATGTGACTGGGACACCAACCTGAGGGGGAAGAAGGCTGTCTAGGCCAATTACTGACCTCATCCCAAACATTTTTTTTCTGTCATATGAATAAGATCAGGATGTCAACCCCCAAAGGAAGGCTCCATAACCTTCTTTTGTTTCTCTCTTTGTCTTGCAGACGATTTTTAATTTATGTCATGTGATGAATTTGTTGAGTAGCAATGTAGTTTTGTTTTGAAGTGCAAGAGATTGAAGAAACTAAGCGGTTACATGGACTTAAGTGCCCCGGTATCCCTCTTTTTTCAACTAGCCTGTTTTTGCGACTGTATATTTACACGTCAAAACCAGGATAAGCTCATATTCTAGTTTTGAGGAACCAGATTTTGCAATATGAGGAACTCCAAATGAAAACAGGTTATCGTGGCATGTCTTTTTCTCTATAACGTTGTTGCATTACTTGACAGTGAAGATTTGGCAATTTTTGAGTATGGCACAACCCACATACTCAGCTCTTCTGCTCATCCCACAAATGCAAATTCATGTGGCTCAATTTAAAAGAGAACTAAACAAACTGTCCAGCAGTACAAGATTTTTTTTTGCCAAGAAGCATTGTTACAACAAAAAATCTAACAAATACGAATTCGCCAAGGTCATATTTCTGTGATATTTTACCAAAAGCTGAGTGGATACGAGTTCTCCACATGGACCTTTGAAGTCAGTCACAGTCATGACTTCCTTCCTCCTGACACACCCACGTAGGTATCTCAGCCACCCCCTTAACTGTAACCACACCCCTGGATCATCATATCTATTTTCATGAGCATGGACATGCAAATACTGAATAATGGATGAGGCCTTAGTCTCATAGTAAACAGAACCTGGGCACCCTCCTCCTCCTCCTGCCTTTATAAATGATTCAGGGTGTCACCAGATGAGGAGGAGCAGCCTCATTACCAGACCAAAGGACTTGTTGCTACATCTGAGCGCGCTTGCTGCTGAGAGTAATACACGTCTCATGTTAGACGCACTTCAGGATCAAGTGTCTGAGATGAAAGGTTTACATATGCAATCTTTTATATTAAACTAGCACTTTCGTTACTGTTATATTATTGAGACAGACACACTTTCACCTCTTTTTTGTTCCGTTAAGGATGCACTATCCATCTAACTATTACCTACAACAGGCTAAAACCAGCGATGCATTTTTCTTGACAAGAAGTGAGTCTAATAAAAAGTGAAAGGAATGAAGCTCACCATGGGTACTGAGGAGGAAGGACGATGTCTCGAAGGAGCTGGCATGGGGTTTCCGCAAGAACACTCTGACACAGGTCATGTTGGAGAGAGCATGCTAGCTGCCACAGCAGACGAGATGGATTTAGGCACTGTGGGGAGGGGAGGAAATTTGATGCTTGTTTGTGGGTGCGTGTGTCTGTGTGTGTGCAGACAGCGACAGGTAGAAAGTGGTTGAATTTCTTTCTCCAAAAATTGCTCTTCAAGCCAGGGACAGCAGTGCAATGTGTCCTGTTAGAAAATCTGTCAGATACAAAGACTTGATCTGTTTGTTTTTCAAGCATCTTGTTGGATGTAGTCAAGTTTCAATCATAGTTCCCGGTTTTTAACTACAGACAACAGGCCTCTGATGCTTTGCCATTAATCTCAACTGACCTTGGTTGTTAAAATATACACGTACCTCTTTATTTCTAGAAATGCATCTTGAACCATCCCATACTGCGAATCAGTTCAATATTTTCTGTCAGTTATTTTAGAATGTGAATCAAATTAGGATGTAAACTAAAATGTTTCAAGTGTTTTTAATTTTAATTAAAAGAAATATGATCTAAAGTGCAATGAGTGTCAAAAGCCATCTAAACCATCTGAATATTTCATCTCGAGTAACAGTTTCAACCATTTATCAAACAGTTATGTCAATACCAGCTATCTTTGGATCTAGTTCAGGTCAAACAACCACAATCATTAGGAGTCATTGAAGGTGTCCATCAGCGGGTCATTGATGGAAATGTCAGCTGTTTACAGAATGCCGTTTCATTTTTATGGAAAGATGGTTGAAAGTGTAGAAGGAAAAGATGCACATAAAACAGGAAAGACTGCAGATCCAAGTCTAGTGTCTGAGCATCAAGAGCGACCAGACCGACATTTTCAAGAAAGGCTAAAACTGCTGAAGTCTTGATTTCAGGCTACTCCTGCACACGAGACGTCACGGGCATCATTGTATGTTAGTAAATTTTGCATTTTATTTAGAAATCAAGTTCTAAGAGTCTGGAGAAAGAGTGAGGAGGCACAGATTCCAGTGTTTCAAGTTCAGAATGGGTTCTTCAGTCTGTGAAAATTTGGGACAACAAGACATCTCCTGATGTTGTCCAGTATGATCAATAAAGAAGTCTACCAGGAGAAATTAGAGCAACCCATGCTTCAATCTGCTGACAAACTCAGTGGGGATGCTGGTTCCCTTTTCCAGCAGGACTTGGCACTTGCCCACAGCACCTACCAAATGGTTTGAGTCGATGCGGTCGTCGGCCAGGAGATTTTAGAGCATTCATTCTTCTGTCATACAGACAAGCCTTATGGAAATACTGATTTCCTTTGTCTAACTAGACTTGGCTCCTGCCCAGAGCATCAAAGTTACTACCAAATAGTGCTGACCATGACACTACTGTGCTTGGCTAGACAACCAACTTGTCTGACCTGAATTCCATCGAGTATCTGTGGAGTATTTGTCAAGGAGAAGATGAGAGCACCTCAGCGGTGCCAGAAGAGGCTGATGGGCATTTTGCCATGCCACATTGGTGATGTAATTTGTGGTTAAGCAGTCCCAATCAGCAACTGGTTGAAAACACTTTTCAGGAGTTGGACATTTCTGTATTTGATGGATCTTAAAAATATTTAAAGAAATTTAGAAAGTGGATTTCTGAATTTCATAAACTATTAGCATCATCAAAATGAAAACCTAAAAGCTTTCTCTAGCCCAGGTTTCACAATAATCAGGCCAAAAGATTTCTAAATAACATACAGTCATTAAAGTGTTACCAGTTTAGTCCATTTAAAATAAAAACATTATTGAATAGTGTCCAACAGGAATAGAAGCCCGTTTCACATGGTGCATTTTAATATTTTCATTCATTCTGTTCAATTTGCCTGTAGCATGTTAAGAAAGAGATTCTTGTGGGAGACAGCTAAAGAACTGACATCAAACAATGTGCTCACAGAAAAGATTGCTTTCTGTTATAATGCAGCAGTTTCCTGGTTTTGTATGGGCAGCATCATTTTGAGCAAGCCAAAGACAATGTGGGCTCTATTGTCTGCTCTGTTCATAAGTGTGCTTGAAGGCTTTCAGATGAATTTAGAGTTATTTGTACAAATGTACAAAGACAAGAGTATTAATGACATATGAAGCCCAAAGACAACTAATTTATTATCATTATTCATAACTTAAGAAGCTTCATTTTTTAAATAGACATAAAAGACACTTTGATCAGTCAGATAAAAAAGGACGATAGGAGCTTTAAAAAGGTATCCAGCGTCTGATGTCCATTAAATCCACCAGGAGCAAGTGACAGACTTAAATCGCATGCCGGCAGAGTAAACAACAACAAAGATTAAAGACCTAAAACATGCATTTGAATCACAGATTAACTTATCAGTGTCTTTGTGTACAATCAGCAGAGCTAAGCCAAGGTTTTTGGTTTCGTGGCAATAATCCAGATTACTTTTCAGCATGACTTAACACACCTCTGGGCTAAATGTGACACAACACTGATAACTGCAGCACATTGTTTTGACATCTTGCCCAGTGGCAGTGTACCAGTAACCCACAGATGAACTTCACTGCTAAGCCCGATTACCAAACTGCCCGCCCCCCAAGCAGGCGCTCAAATCAAGCTTTATTGAAGAGGAATGAAAAAAAAAATTCAATACTCATGTCCAAATCAGCAAGTATTGTAAATGTGGTAAGCTCACAACAATAGCACAGCAACTTCTCTGTGCTGTCAAAAATATATCCCCAATTATCTTCTTCCCTTCCTCTGGACTTTAACAAGTCATAATCATTTTCCTTTTTCCTCTCATTCTGGCCCTCCACGAAAAGCCCCTGATTCATTTTAGCTTATCAGCGACGGTGAGGGAAAAACAAAGGAGTGCTCTGAAACTCATATACTGCTTCCCTAAAGGGGAAACTGGTCAGATAACAGTGTAGTAGCACGACCCGGTCTATCTTTGACATGTTGAAGTCCAACTCTGTCCTCCATGCAGAAAACAAACTCTCGGGACAAAAACATATCAAACAGAGATTAAAAATCTCTGCTATATTTTGTCTTCACCACGAAACAAATTTCTCATTTCTTTACTTATAAAATTTCTACACCCATTGTGTTTTTCTAGGCAACTTGCCCATACATCAAGGAAGTTGTGAGCAAGTTGTTTATATTTGCAAAGACTCAAATCAAAGCTCATGATAGTCTGCACCTTGCTCTGTGCTTTCGCTCTATAAAAATTCTCTCAATGTTATCAGACACAAACATTTTTATTTATGCCCACTGGCTGAATGTCAATATTTGCCAGGACAACAATATCAGTAAGCGAAAAAGTCATAAACATACAGATACTGATGAGCTGTTATATCTGGCACAGTGGGGGAAAATAAATTTTGTTTTTAATGTTTACATTTCATGAAGCTAACAAAGGATAGACAGTGTGTTTTCAGATTAAAGACAGGATTAAAATCTTTATCTCGCCCTAAGCCAGCTCGGATAGGCTCCAGCCACCCACGACCCTGAACAGGATGAGCAGTACAGAAAATGAATGAATGAAGTTCTTTAAGTAGTAAGTTTTATGGGTGTGTGGTTACTGTAGGAGCACATTATGTAAAGGTTTTGGGTTTTTTTTTTTTACATTGGTATGTTTTATTGTAGGTTGAATGAAGTACATGGGGGCCATAATCTACACAAGGAGGGAACATTGTTTGTGTGGTGAAAATATGGTTTATTGGACACTTTTAGAGCTTTGAGTGGAAAAAAAAGAACTGGGCGTCAACCAGCAAATACAACTTGGACTTTAATTCATCAGACATTAATCATCCAGGAAGTCTTGGCCTCTACAGGTACAATAAAGATTTAGTTCAGCTTGGTTCTCAGTTTTGAGTCTCATTTGCATTAAAGGAATCAAACCGTAAACATAATGTATTTTCTTATTTAGAAAAGCAATAAATTTAACAGATGATTCTCTATCATCAGGTGAAAGGTATTTGAATACAAACTAAATACAGATCTTTATAACAGAGCCATCCAGATATTTTTGGAGAAAGGGCTGCTGTTTACAGTCCACAAGAAGTATTTGACATTTTGTATATATCGCAGATATTCCTGTGTCCCATATAGCTTTCGGTATGATAAGAAAGTTCAACACCACAACATTCACAGTTTGTACAAGGTAGGAAAGTGTGAGGGAGGGGCATCATCAGGTGGAGGAGGTAAAGGCGAAGGAGACTTAATTAAGATAGCAGAGATAGGAAGACAGGAGAGGGACATGCGCTTCCAAGAGATGTATTTTTTTCAATTTTTGCAAGAAGATTGGGGCATGATGGAGCAGTTTTAACCGAGGGTTAAATGTGGAGGGAGAAGAGAGAGGACGATGTGCAGACAGAGATGCTCAGATTGACACAGGGGACGGACGAGTACTTAAGACTGGAGTTTAAAGCAGCCTGATGATTTGTGTGAGGGGAACACATGAAATTTTTAATACGGGGAGGGTTTCAGTCTATAATCTGACTGCTGGATGTTGCTGAGCATTTCTACTTCGAAACGCTGTACTTTAAAAGTGGTTAAATATCCAGATAGCTAAACATAAGGCTGCAATGTTGCATTATGAGTACTTTCACCTCTTGACACTTCGAGGGAATTCTGCTGATTATTCTACTGCATTATCATATGTAAGCTTTTAATGCAGGACTTATACTGTTATGGTGTATACATTATAATATGGTAATTCTGCTTTCATGTTGAAAAAAACAAACATTTGAACTGTCTGTCAACTCTGATACCATGAAATAGCAGACAAAATTCATCTAACGTTCTCATCTCACAGAGATGGGATTACCTCGTACAAATTAACGTGGAAGAAAGGAATAGCTGTGAACAACAGCTGAGAAAACTGACAATTCAGAAGCCAAAATAAAACAGCACTGCACTCCTGATGTGAGGGGCAAATATTAATCACAACAACGTAGAAGCCTAATTTGTTGTCTGACAGTTCTTAAAACTGTGAAAATGAAGCACAAGCACCTGAGAGACGGGCTTCTCTTTTTAAACTAGGGGTTTGTTTGTACCAACTGCAAAATGTGACACAGTACTAAAGTAGTTTAAAAGTATTAACACTCTCCAAAGAACAAATTATCTTTCTCCTATTCTGATGCTGCCAATAGCTGCTCTTTAAAAAATTATATGCCCTACTCTCTGAGTCAAAGAAAGAAGGCAGACTGAAAACATCCTCTTCAGAGGATGAATCTCACCAAGATTTGTTCCTGAGTTTTAACTACTTTCAAAAATATCATACATGATTTTACCTCATCATAAATTCATTTGTCACTTCTTCATCTTTCAAATATTAAAGGGTGCGATGGTGCCTACAGATTTCCTTCACTCAGCTCCCATTGTACCCCCACACTGCTGACAGTGCAGGAAGCCTCACAGTTAAATCAGTATGTGACTTTGTCGATGTATATTCCAATTAGAGATTACATCTTCATGGTGCATAATGGCCCATTTAGAATATCTGATTCTGGGTACATTATGGCACTCAGTGTAGCTGTCGTCTCCCGACTCAATGGTTCTTTCATTCTTTATTTTAAGAAGTTACATTAAGAGGAAATACATGTACTCTTTTACACAATACACCCTTTATTTATTCTTAACAAAAAGGGAGTTTCACAGACTAACACATTTTTTCTGTATAAAATGCCTTTGTTATACATGTCAAGTACATTACTTCATTGTTCAGACATATATTAAACAATATATTTACTCCAAAAACAGTGATATAATACTTTAATAGTGAACTGAACATAATGAAGGCAGTCCAACACCATCAAGTTCCTTTTGATGGAAAACACAATGGTGCAACCTACTGGACATTTAATGAAGTGCAACTTTATGTATGAACTTCATTCTCATTATGGCATAAACTCATCTTCTTCATGCATTGTGATCAACAGCTAATTTTAATAGTGGCACTTTTTGGAAAAAAAAAATCATTAAAAACCATTTCGGTAGGAGGCGGTTTCTGTGACTCCAGTCACTGAAGGCTTTTTCCAGATCCCTATATTCAGATTCCTGTCCATACCGGATACACGCCACAATAGCAGTATCATCTGAGTATTTCTGAAAGCTGCAGGACTCAGAGTTGTATTTAAAGTCTGCTGTGTACAGTGTGAACAGGAATGGAGCCAGAACAGTCCTTTGTGGAGCCCCCAAGCTGCTCAGTACTGTCCCAGAGACACAGTTCCCCAACCTGACAAACTGTGGCCTTCCTGTGAGGTAATCTGTGATCCAGGAGACAAAGGATGGGACCACTTTTATCTCTTTGAGCTCGTCTCCGAGTATGACAGGCTAGACTATGTTAAATTCGCTTGAAAAATCAATGAACATAATTCTCACATAAGTGCCAGGGTATTCCAGATGAGAGAAGGCTCAGTTGAACATGTAGAGAACCGCATCATCCACTCCAATGTGTTCTCTGTATGCAAACTGCAGGGAATTGAGTGAGTCTTTGATTTTATTTTGATTTCTGCATTGTTAAAATAAATGCGCATTTTTTTGCATACAGTTCCCTCAAAATGCATGTTAATGCATCCAACAGATATCACAATTTGACTTTCTGAGCTTCAGTCATGCCATTTCACTGTACTGCACATTTGCTCAACTTTTTTTGAGGGCTAAGATGTTTCATTTTGAATACTGCTAAATTATCCTGATTCTCTCTGCATTTGCTCAACAGCAAACCCCATGTAATACAATTTTGACCCACAGATAATGCAGAGATGAAGAGTCAAAGCTGCAATTAACAGATTTAAAGTGCTTGAGACATCAGTCTAAAATTATTAAGGAATAATTATTAAATTATATAAGGAAAAACTGTGTTCTAGTGTGACCTCAAATATCAAAATTCTTCGTTTGTGTGGCTATTTTTGACAATTTGGAGAGGTATATTTCACAAAGACATATTTTCCATTATCTCTCACATGAGGATTCTTATTTCGTGATAATTGTTCAAAAACCTTGCTAGCTTGAAAAAAAAAATCCCGCTGAATTTTAAAAAAATTCGAGAACATTGATAGCATTTTATTCACTTACGACCAAAACATGTTATTTCCTGTTCAGTTTTGTAGCCCTATTAAGTTTTAGACTCAACCAAAGAGAGTGTCGAGCTTTTTTTCTGTTCTTACACGAGAAAAATAAAACTGCGTGGATTTGAAACACTTCACCTACGTCGAGTACTTACGTCGTTGTTTAATTTGCGGGTTTCGGGGAATTCGGGAGTTAAGTAGAAGACGACAAACTTCACATGACGGAATTCTGAAACAGAGGGAAAATGTATGATAGAAAGTTGAAAAGCAAATTCGTTTGTCGTGAATTGGACTTATTAACCTTCCAAATTAATCATAAAAAAAAATGCCAAAATTAGCTTGGCATGTGACGCATTTAATGTAATAAAAGTCTGGACCTGGCTTTACTCACAGCGTACACTTCTTCTTTAAATTAGAGACAGGGTTTTTTCAAAATGAACACCACGAAAAGGTCCCATTTCTACAGTTTTTGTTTGTGGACGCTAATCAGTTTTCACATGGGACTGTCATCAGGGATGCCAGATCTGACAGATTCCAGACCAAAAACACCAGATAAAACTAATGTATAGAACTCCAAATTGACCAAAAAAAAATTCTTATAGACTTTGTAAAAACATGAGCATATTGAATATAAGATCATTGTTTTTTTTACAGAATATTTTCAAAAACCCGCCAAATGTTGTGAAAATCACTCCAAATATTCTAAATCTATCTAGTGCTGGGGTTTTTTCCAACCTAACTTGTTAAACTCCAATCTGGCAACACCGGGGACGACTGTCACGTGCGCACGTGCTATGAGAACTATCTACGTTCGCAACGTACACCGGCAAACGTAGAAAACGTAACGATTCACTGTTTTGCTATTGATTACTTGGATCAGAGTCCATATTTGTATATGTAGAGTCAGAGTATTTTGTTCTTGTATTTTATATTTTACTTATTTGTGAGAAGATATTTCAGTGGTGCAGCGGAAAAACATCTTACCACGGATCTCTTTGGTCTCTGGTCCATCTTTCACCCGGAAGAAGAGTATAGGGTAGAGGAAACTCTTCTGTAGCAAAGTAGCAGCTCGTTAGCGTCAAGTTTTCCTTCATAACTTAATGACTCGTAAGATAAATTGAGCTTTATTTCATGAGTGAAGTTTCAGAGCTTTTACAGTCGTGTTTTTCTAGTTGATCTTCACAGATTGTGTACAAGAATTCGCCCAGAGACTCCTCAATATTCTGATATCTCTGAATTTGGCTTAAGTACACCAAAGAGCTTCTATCTGCCATCCGTTGATGAAGATGTTATTATAATGGATCGAGATCATTATTCCTTATTGCGTATCCCCGGTGAAGAAAGACAACATCAATACTGACTCCAAGTATTAAAAGAAGTCCCACCTGGTTCATTCATTCCTCTGACAGCCATGGAGTTTCTCCCTGTGCTCGACCCAATGGATAAACCAAAAGAAGGAATTTGGTAAGTAAATTCAAACAAACCAATTGAATTTAGATGTGAAGATCAAACTTCTTACTTATCTGAACTATTTTTGTCTATAGGTATTCTGTGATACCCAGAGGAAGTGCCCCAGGTGTCAGTGTGGGTCACACCTGCACCTTCATTCCCCCTGTAGATGAAGGAAAAGGAAGAATCCTTATTGTTGGAGGGGCGAACCCGAGCGGAAGTTTCTCACATTCACATATCATAAATCTAGGTAAAAAAAAAAAATCTATCTAGAAACATATCTGTACAAATATTTTGTATGAGCCACTGAGCAATAAAAATTAACCAAAATGAGCATGTCACGAATGAGTCTTCATTGCTAAAGATTTGTACTAAACGAGGGGGAAATGTGTATTGGTAAACCATGATTATTTCAAGTAACTGTTGGGATCAGACAAGTGACTGTCAATAAAGTCGAGCTGTGCACATCATGAAAATCTGAACATTTATATCACAAAGCTTTCTTTACTCCCCAGATAATCATGAATGGGATATTCCAGAATGGGAAGGTTTAGAACCAAGGTATGAGCACTGCAGCTTTGTGCCGGACAGCTTCCCTAAGAGTTTGTGGGTGTTTGGAGGGGCACAACAGAGTGGCAATCGAAACTGTATCCAGCATTTGCAGTTAACAGGTAAACACTATTTTAAGATGATCTAGTAATCTTACATTAGTAGAATGGCACTTCTATGACTTCATCACTTCATACAGCTTCACTTGTCAGTATAATTAAAAGTATCTGGTCTGGTGTTTTGTTGCTGTGAAAATCTACAAACACTCAGCTCTCTTGCATTTAATTCTTGACCTCTTCTCTGTAGGTGCCTCTTTGTAACCACTGTCATTAATGTCTTGTGACCTGACAGACTGATAGTACATTATGTGTCCATCAATGCCTGTGTTTCAGAAAATGTGCCTCACTGGAGTAAAGTATCAGCAAACGGCAAACCCCCCAGTCCCAGAACATACCACACCAGCTCTGCCTGCCTGGGAGACAAACTGTATGTCTTTTCTGGTGGGGAAGCAGGAGCTGCACCAGTGTCAGACTCCACACTTCATGTCTTTGACACAGGTCTGTTTGAAATTTAGTTAAACAATATCAAGCAGTGCACTATATCTCATATAAAGCAGCACTTACTTTCTATTTAAATCCCAAAATCTCAGATCCCACAGATGAGTTTACTTTTTTTGTTCATCAAATCTTTCAAACCAGGTGTTACAGTGGTCTAATCAACAAGCATAATTAACACTTTTTTTAAAAAAATTGCACATCAAAGAAAGGACAGGTGTTACCAGAAACTCAAAAAACCTCTAATTTGGTTAAAAAAAAAAAAAAAAAAAAAAAGTCACTTCAGAGGTTCTGTGTTTATTCCATTGGTAGTTTTCATGTAACAGTTATCATTTATGTTCTATGTTTAAGTCTGTCATTTTTGTTCAATGGTCAGTCAGAGTGCCATATAATGCATTTTAAAGGCAAAGTATTACTTAGCATAAGGATGAAAAATAAAACTGATTTTATGTTCTTCACAGATGTATTCTACATGTCAGATTTCTGTCACTCTGAGTGTCATCAAATGCTGATGTGACAAAACCAAAGCACTGTTGGAAATTCCACAAAGTATATTAATTGTCAAATTCTTATTACATGTCACAATTATATTGGCCAAATCTTTTTTACCTTTTTCCGCCCTCAGTATCTTCAACCTGGTCCCAACCAGAAACTCAAGGCAGACAGCCATCAGCCAGACATGGCCATGTAATTGTAGCAGTAGGTTCAAAGATCTACATTCATGGAGGCATGGCCGGGGACAAATTCCATAGTGATATGTTCTCTCTCAATTCAAGTAAGCCCTATTTCACAGACATTGTAATAGATGCAATGATTTATTTCAAATGAGACTAATTTTTGTTTTACTGTTTAAAGGGAACATGAAATGGGTGAAAGTGCAAGCCAAAGGAGACATCCCACAAGGAGTAGCAGCTCACTCAGCTCTGGCACTGGGCGAGAATATCTACATTTTTGGGGGGATGACTGCAAATGGGGCCAGCAACTCTATGTACAGATTCAACACGGGTACTGGCCTTAAATCTATCATGTATTTGTTTTTTGTACCTTGAATCTTAAGAGGTTTTTGAGCTTGTTTAACTTTAATTTGTCTCTCCTCTTTGCAGACAAGAGTAGATGGATCCTTATGAAGTTTGAGGGCGATATGCCACCCAACCGCCTGGACCACTCCATGTGTTTATTACCATGGCGTGTGCATGTTGAGGAGAATGGAGATGAGGAGAAAGGCTGCAACCCAGCAGCCTCAGAAATAATTCACCTGGCTTTTGTATTTGGAGGGATGGATACCCAGGGTGTCATTCATAATGACTGTGTCGTCACTGTAGTTACATGATGATATTCATTCGACGAAGTCAGAATAAAGAGTTACCTGTGCAAGATGTCTATTTTGTGTTAATAATAAAACATACATTTTTGAGCTCTGATGGGCTTTTTTCCAAATCTAAAAATAAAAGTAAAGACAGACAACCAAGTGGTATTTTATATCAAACATTTATTTCAATGTGATTCAAGAAGTGCGGCCAGATTCAATAAATAACTTTTAGTCTTGCCTGTGGTCATAATGAGCCCTTGACCCCACAGACTTCCTACACAACAGACCCATAAACATCTCAACCCTTCAACCCCACCCACCCACTTTATCCTTACCAACTACGTAACCCCAGCAGGGCTGCCTGAGAACAGCAGCAGAAGCCTTGTATCCAGGCTGACAAATATCTCCGCCTTGTAGCGAAGGGACACCTCTCACACACTGAAACTTGTTGTTGAAGTCTTTCTGAAGATTCAGTCTGGTTGCTTGTTGTTGCCACCTCTTCCCAACCGTTCCTCTCACTACTTGAGTCCCATCAGTCTTTTATGTACATCTAGGTGCCACTAACAGAGAGGTAAGGGGCAACAGATTTGAGTTGAGGGGCCTATAACTCGTCCTTCTGTTCTTGCTCGTTTTCAGCACCCTCTGGTGGGGGTCCTCCTGCACTGCCGTAAAGCTTGCTGATGATGGGTTGAACCACCTCCTCAAGCTCCTTCTTCTTGGCCTGGAAGTCCTCTAGCTCAGCCTCCTGGTGTGATTCCATCCACTCGATCTTCTCCTCCACAGCCTTTTCAATGGTTTCCTTGTCTTCATCTGAAAGCTTGCCGCCAAGCTTTTCCTTGTCACCAATCTGGTTCTTCAGAGAGTAGGCGTAGCTCTCCAGCTCATTGCGGGCGTCGATTCTTTCCTTCAGCTTCTTGTCCTCATCAGCAAAGCGCTCGGCATCGTTCACCATGCGCTCAATGTCCTCCGGTGTCAGGCGGTTCTGGTCATTTGTGATGGTGATCTTGTTCTTGTTGCCTGTGCCTTTGTCTTCAGCGGTGACACGCAGGATACCATTGACATCGATCTCGAAGGTGACTTCAATCTGTGGAACACCACGAGGTGCAGGTGGGATGCCAGTCAGGTCGAAATTGCCCAGCAGATGGTTGTCCTTAGTCAGGGGACGCTCACCTAAAGTAAGAATAAATAAGTTTCCTTTCTGCCCACACAATTCCAAATTTTTTAATTCTGATGTTCCGAGTTGAAATCTGGCATGTCCAAGTCTTACCTTCATAAACCTTAATGGTGACAGTTGGCTGGTTGTCTGAGGCTGTAGAGAAGATCTGAGACTTCTTTGTGGGCACTACAGTGTTCCTGGGGATCAGTTTGGTCATCACTCCTCCAACAGTTTCAATACCAAGGGTCAAGGGGCACACATCCAGAAGAACCACATCACCTATTAGAGAGGAAGATTGATAAGTCAACAACATAACAGCAAGTTTAGTGGAAGAGGAAAAACAAAGTGTGAGGGAGATGACTTACCAGTGTCCTCCTCTCCAGAAAGCACTCCAGCCTGCACAGCAGCTCCATAGGCCACAGCCTCATCAGGGTTGATTCCCCTTGAGGGCTCTTTGCCATTGAAGAACTCTTTCACCAGCTGCTGGATTTTGGGAATACGAGTGGAGCCTCCAACCAGGACAATCTCATCAATGTCAGACTTCTTCAGGTCAGAATCTTCAAGCACTTTCTGTACAGGCTTCATGGTGGAACGGAACAGGTCCTGAAATAATAAAGTTGAGATTAAGCATTTTTGTCAAGCATGAAGATGCTACAGCATCTGTATTCACATTCAGTATGACTTACCATGTTCAGCTCCTCAAACTTGGCACGGGTCAGGGTCTCAGAGAAGTCTTCTCCCTCAAAGAAGGACTCGATCTCAATGCGGGCCTGGTGCTGAGCTGACAGCCCCCTCTTTGCTTTCTCAACCTCACGACGCAGCTTTTGCACAGCCCGGTTGTCTTTGCGCACATCTTTGCCGGTCTTCTTCTTGTACAGCTTGATGAAGTGCTCCATGACACGCTGGTCGAAGTCTTCACCTCCCAGATGAGTGTCACCGTTGGTGGCCACCACCTCGAACACACCATTGTCGATGGTCAGGAGGGAGACGTCAAAGGTACCACCGCCAAGATCGAACACAAGGATGTTCTTCTCACCATCCTTCTTGTCCAGACCGTAAGCAATGGCAGCAGCAGTTCTAGAAACACAAAAGAGCAAGATAGATTATTTAAAGTGAAAGGAGGAATACAATTTCAATAAGTCAACACACAAATACATTTTCTCAAGAAACTTACGGCTCATTGATGATTCTCATGACATTCAAGCCAGCAATAGTTCCAGCATCCTTAGTGGCCTGACGCTGGGCATCATTGAAATAAGCAGGTACAGTGACCACAGCATGTGTAACCTGAGTAAAAGATGACAAAATTAGATTAAAAATATTCATCAAAGTGTGTACCACTTCTTTTTAGATGATTTAGATTTATTTATTTTTTTTTTTTTTTGGTACCTTCTTGCCCAGATAAGCCTCAGCAGTCTCCTTCATCTTGGTCAGCACCATGGCTGAGATCTCTTCAGGAGCAAATGTCTTCATTACACCACCACCGATGTTGACCTGAATATGGGGCTTGCTCTTCTTCTCAGTTACCTAAAGAGAAGCATGAGTCAATGTCACATACATAGAATGACAAACAATATTTAGACACATTGTCACTCTAAAAAGAACTTTTTGAAATATACAAGCTTACCTTGAATGGAAGGTACTTGATGTCCTGCTGCACAGTGGAGTCTGCCCAAGTACGCCCAATCAATCTTTTGGCATCAAAGACTGTGTTCTCAGGGTTGGAGGTCAGCTGGTTCTTAGCAGCATCACCAATCAAACGCTCGCCATCGCTGGTGAAGGCCACATATGATGGGGTGATGCGGTTACCCTGGTCGTTGGCAATGATCTCCACACGTCCATTCTTGAACACTCCAACACTGCAGGACAATATTTCAGAAATGATTAATAAAACTGGATCATGTCTGTGTTACATACTTATTACAGTAGCATGACTGTGATCTTAGCCATTCTATCACTGTTCTTCTTACCATGAGTAGGTGGTCCCCAGGTCGATGCCAACCACAGTCCCCACACTCTCCTTCTTATCGTCATCAGAAGTGTTCGACCCGCTCACAGTGCTGGCCACCAGCAATACAACCCACAGCAGCTTCATCTTTGCTTGCTTTTGATCGGATCTACAAAATAATCTACAGGGGGAAAAAAAGCAAAAATCATAAGAATTGTTAGCTCTAGTCCCTGCAGTCCTGCTAATCAAGCTAAAGTTAATGCTACAGCTGCCTGTCATGTCCTGAGGATTTGGATACATTATGTAAGAGAGGCTTGGACAAAGATGTCAGAAAATGTCAAGTCTCACAGTCTTGAAAGAACCTGGGTATACTGGGTGGAGCCTTGCCGCCTCATTCAGTGTGCAGCCCTTTTTTTTTTCATCCGCCGGTAGCTAACTAAACCACGTTAGCGTGGATAGCAGACATTCAGGGTACCACGTATTAGAACAGGAACCATACTAAATACAGTTTTTATTGAATATGATATTTACAGGTAATTTTTTTGTCTTTTTACATTAAAGGCTACGGTTCACTAAAGTTAGGTACATCGCGACAAACCAAGCTAGCTTAATCGTGATGAAAATGTCTTGAAACTACGTCAAAGGAGGATAAGAATCCATTATTAAATTGAGACAGCATCATATTCAAAACAATCATTTTACATACCTTTCTCGTAGCGTCGTCAGTTAATTAATGGCCTCGGATGGTGCTACCCTCTCTCTCAAACGTGTCTCTCTCGTCTCTTATCTATTATTTCCTCTGTGAAATGATGTTGAATGAACTGTGCTCTCTTCATATATAAGCCGTCACTTCTTCCCAATCGTGGAGGCTCACAATTGGCTGAGCTGCTCTTCGTTGGAACGCTCTGATTGGTTCCTCCCTGCACGCTGGCCGACGCTGATTTGCACTTATCTCGACTCGGCGACGTCATGGCTTTTGACCACTGTGCCGCTGTTGATTGGCTTTCGGTGAATCGCGTTTATGAACATAGTTGGAGCACTGAAACGCGAATCCACAGGCTAGGGAAGTGGGCCTTTTTACAATTTTATGACTTACATGCGAAGCTAGAACTGCTATTTAAAGAATTCATTCATGTGTATTGACGTTCATTATCATATTACTGCTGTTTCATTTAGTGAAACTGCAAGATGTCACCATGTGTAGTAATGATGACTTACTACAATGAGGAAGTAATACACGAACCATGTGAACATGCCTGTGACTAAATAACCTAAAATCAACAGCTGTTACATCAGATGAACTGCATTGGCCTGAGGTTTCATCATAAGTGAAGATGTGCTACCTTTACATTTAGATATATTCTAAGAATGCAAGAAATCTGCTTTAGTGTGAATAAAAACTCTCAACTTTATAAATTGACAAGACTGTATTTTATGCATTTACTTTACTTTTAAAACTCTCTGCAGCCTCTTATTAAGGAAGTTTATTATGGTTAGAAAGCTGGTTGCCAAAACCAAACTTTTCAAAAAACAGTAATTATTATTGGGGGTAATATTCACATACCCTCAAGCAAATTCCTGACATTTATACACTTTTCATAGCTTTTTGCTTCAAAGTTCTGCCCTGAATCTTTAAATAAGACTATAATATATATCACAGTATGCCGCTTTTTTCTTCTAGTGGTCACATATGCAAGCCATTTATTTTGTACAAGCCATTATGTTCACTTATTGTTCCCTGAAATAGAAAGTAAAAATAAATGAATGTGAGAAACTAGAGGAAACACCATTTTCATTAGTTTAATATTTCTTACCCCATCAATTTAGACAATAACAAAGATAGCCTCAAATAATCAGAATGTTGAAATTGATACCACATTGAAAGGGTTGACTTTTTGTATTTTTTGGTATTGGCCTCAATATGTGAGGCCCATTGCACACAGTAAAACCATTACGTGGAAAACAGAAAATGAGGTGAGTCTATCACTCGAATACAATTGCATCCCTATCCCAAAAATCACTGAAGTGAAACAAACACTTTATGTATGAAATCCACTGAGGACCTCACATAGATTTTTTGGCACAATACTCTGGCTAAATTTTAATCTTGGAGATTAAAAATGTTAAAAAAAGGGAAGAATTTTCAATGTGACTACATAAAATAGAAATGTAAAAATATTGCCAGTAATTATATTTTTGACAGCGTGCAAGAGGAGAAGTGCCACATTTAAATGCAAGGGAAACTACAAGTAGCTTGTTGCAACTACAAGTCATATTGAATGCCATAGGTGTTCATTGACTGTTTAGTAAAAAGACTGAGCTCCTTCTACTGACTGGCCAGTAGATGTCGTGATTTCTGCCTCCTCAGTGTTAACATATGGAACATGAGTCAAACTAAAAAAATTAAACAAATTTCCAATATATATTTTTCAGCAATGTTATTTGTCATTATAGTTAGTTCTTATCATGCTGATTTATATGTATTAATTTTAATGGTGAGATAATATAATGAGTACAACTATAAGGGTCACTGAATTTTCTATAACTTTACATGTGTGCCTCAAATCAACTCAAGACTCTGTACTGTTGCTGTTGCTGTTCTATGTACCCACCTGAGGGATATTTAACCTTTTAAGATAAATGCGTGTCTTGGCTTGTGCAAAGGGACATTAATCCCACTTCTCTACCTGTTAGGTTGCTTTTGCATATTCCTTGACTCCACCTTGCAATATGTCAAGATAGTGTTTTGACTTCACTGTTGGCCAATATGAAGGCCCATATTGCATCATAGTCAAAACAGTTAGCAGAAGCCCCACCTCTGACAACAAGTAGCCAGTCATAGTGTAGGATTTTGGCTAATCAAAATTTAAAGAGGGGACGAGACTATCCCTTTTGGATATGTCCTTGGCTTGCACATTTACCATATGCTGCATTATTAGATCAACTTTTTTCCAACATGTACTTAATGTGCAAAAAAGGAAGTCTTGGTGTATTTTTTCCTTAAAAAGGAACATTTGTATCACTTTTTGCTCCCACAAAATAGCCAATTGGTTGTCGTTATAAAAACATTTGATTGAAACAAAATGGGCTATTAAAAGCTGTGGATTGGTAAACGCAGGGCTAAAATTGCAGTTCATATGACTTTTGGAATCTGTTCAGCTGCTGATACATTTTGATATCTGAATACTAAGTACTATCTAAATAATAAATCCTAAATCTTAGTCCCAACATCATCCAGTTTTTAAGATGTCACATGCCCTTTTAAGTAACTCACGAGTTTCAGTCAGGTGACCCACAGAGGTCCCTCTACAAGGAAATTCAGGCCTTATAAATAATTGTGGGGGTCTTTAAATTCATAATATTTGTTACTGTCAATATAGAGACTCAATAAAATAAAGACATCGGTAACCAGTCAGTAAAGATAGTCAATTAAGTCATAAAGTGTCAGAATCAGGTTACATCTCAGGATAAAGGTTTGGATAGCACCTTACTTCTCATGTTTGATACAAATCAACCGCAGTAAAATTTCTCAAGCACAAAAAAACAGTGCAGTGAACTAGTCTGAAGTTCTTTTTTTACCCTAAGGGTCCCAGCACTTCGTCTGCATGCTGCACCTTGCGCCCCCTGTCAGCACAGACACCTACGGACACCAAACTGATGACGTGGTTCGGTCCGTTGACCAGAGCAGCAGTATGGCCGACCAGAGCAGGCAAATTAAACTCGCTGCAGCCAAGAAAAAGGTAAAGTATTTGATAACTTCCTTGGATTTTAACCACCGGGAGCTCTGGTAATTATCTCCTCTGCGGATTTGTATCGCTGATGTTTCTTTTTCGTTTATCTTACTTATTTAACCGAAGAGGGGTGTTGTCATTACACGTCGTCCGACCTCTGCGCTGTCGCTCCCCCTGTCTCATTTGCTCCTTTTGCGGCCTGAGTGTACAGGAGAGACCGGTGCGTGTTCGCGGCCTTTATTGATAGCAAGTTTCCTTACCAAGATTATGTGGACTATTTTCACTTCACTGAAGAATTTACAACACCCCACTCAGTCTCTTATTTAGAGATTAACGTAACTGTCTTCTCTGCCAAGTGGTTTTACATGACTTTTTAGTTAACGTTAAATATCGTATTAGCAAACCCTAACGTGCTAACTAAGCTAAGGTAACGTTAGCAGGTTTGCTCAAGAATGAATAGTTGACTGTGTGTGAGTGTAAGGAATGTCATACTCAGCTCGGGCAGCTTGCTTTCTCGTCTTCAAGACGAGTCATTAATTATAGAGAATGACCAGTTGAGAGAAATTTAAAACAAACATGGGGCTAGCACAGTTAGCATTATGGGATGACGGGGACTGTTTTGACAGCTGACACCCCCCTTTCCCTGTCCCTGTCCTGCTGTGAGATGTGGCTAGGTGTGTTGTTAGGCTAGTCAGAAAAATGGCCTTATCTGCTGTGAGATGTCAGCTTCCAGTAATGTCTCGTCAGCATCTCTTGCAAATGGAAAAACCGTATTACTTGTCAGTTATGACAAACTGTTTAGCTACAATTCATTCAAAATGCTAACGAGATGTCAGCTCCCCTTTGGTTTCCTCTGGTACCATTCCTCAGCTGTCATGGGCTGCATGCCAAAACAAAGATCTTACCTTCGCTCAGATAATGTTAGTATGCAGCAATCTCTCAACCTCATCATGTTTGGATTATGAGGGTTAGCCATTGTGCAAGCAAGTCAAAGGAACAGTCAATAAATAGTTTTAAGTGGCATAATATTGAAGCTGGTGTTTTGTTAGAGACACTTCATTCACACCTCATGTAAGATCAAAATCCACATCTACACCTTTAGGTTAATTCGTAGGTTGCATTATGTGGTTGGAGATCACTCAACCTGTGCTTTGGATCAGGTCTGTTGCAAGTCTATTCATAAAAAAAGATTTTAAAAAAGTTTTTAGAAAACATCTGAATGTCCTCCAAGAGCATTCAAACAACGTCAGGGAACAAATAGTTCTGCATTTGAAAAGGGAACAAAGGAGTGTCTCGTCATTTAAAAGTCACCTGTGCATCTCTTGTTTCCTTTTTTCTATGTGCTGTTCAGCTGAAGGAGTTTCAGCAGAAGAGCTCCCCTTCTAGTGTGGGAGGAGGAGGAGGTGGAGGTGGTGGAGCAGGGGCAAAGAAGAAGAGAAAGGTGAAGGGGCCCAATCAAAATGATTCACCCTCAATGGACAGAAATTCTCCAGTCAACGTAAGTCTGCCCCACATTTATTATTATTATTATTTATGAACCCGCTTATTATGCTTCACTTGTTTGTCATTTAACACTCACATGCTTTATGCTTTCTCAAACCTTTTGTGAACCCTGAAAAATGCATTATAACATCAGCAACATTATAAACTACTGTCTTATCTTCAGAGACAGAAAATGTAGCATGCTCACAGGTAACAAATGAACTGAATTATCATAAAGTTTATCAAGATTTTCAAAATTTTCAAGATTTAAGATTTATTTTGTTACAGTAAGAATTATCAACACTAGGTGTTTAAAGTCTGTGTAAAGCAAAATCAGCCATTTTCTTCTGAAAACATTAAGTTGGTCACACATGTATTTCCTTAAAACATATAAAAGCCATTCAACCATTTAGGATTTACTTGTGGTGCTAGGCTTCACAAACTGTTACAAAATTTCTGTGTTCAGGATTTAATGGGTGGGTCGGAAATCATAGTTGTGTTACATCACAGAGCCATCATTAGCATAAACCCAACCCTGCTGCTGAAGTGGTATAAATACATTTAGTGCATTAGCGTCAGTGGTTTCCCTGCTTGCTCTCGAGTCTAGGATAGCATCTGTAACACAGTGTCTGTGTGTCGAAAGCAACTGTATTTGGCTAGGCTGCAACGTTACTAGTCAGTAATACATGTTGCTAAACTGCACCATTTTTTTATTGCAGTATTTAGGTTTTTTACGCAATTCTAGGTGTAATGGAAACGCAGCTACTGTAGGTAACGTCCTTGTACAGTGCACAGAGGTGGCTCCCCTCTGTGTGGGCGTGGCTTAGCGCCTGGAACTGACACACTCCGTGTTTCACAGCAGAGAGAGGTGCATATTTTTTCATGATTTGAGACCTAATTTTATGCACTTAGCAATTTTTTTAATCTTACATTTTTTTAAACCAACTTGTTCATAACCAGTAGCCTTCTCTCTTTCTAATCTGAATAAATAACCCCTTGTTTGTTTCTGTACGTTGCTCTGATTGACGGCTGAGAATGTGGATAGATACACAGGAACTGATCAATCGCAGACAGTCGCTTTTTTTTTTTGTTTTTTTAATCTGAGTAATGGTGAATAATTCTAAGAAGCTTTAGCATGCAGAAATTAGGTTGATTTAAACCTGAAACTGTATTTTTTTTCATTTGTTTTAACGATTTTGAAAATTAAAAAAAATACAAAAAGGTTAAAAGCTCTGCATGGCAAATAGAGAGTGTAAATGAGGGGCACATGGTGAGACATGTGACTCGCAGCTTCAAACAGAGCTCCTGACTCTCAGGTCAGTTTTCTCAGACAATGCTGGTGAGAAGAAGTTTTCTAAGCCTGAAAGGAATCCAAGCAGCTTGGATGTAGGCTCTTAAGCCTTTGTGGTTGTTTAATGTGTTTGTTTTTCCAGTGGTGTTTGACTTGTTTTGTTGTCATTGGCAAAGTCTGCATTGAGTCATATGGTCTGATGAGGATGAGTTAAAAACAGTCTGTATCATGTGCGAGTTCCTGAACATTCGACAGAAATGAGCAAGCATGATGCTACTTAATATCTCATGTTATGAAGCTCCACTCTCTCTCTCTCTCTCTCCTCACACCAAAACATTTCTCTTACTTTCAAGTAATATTACATGGTTAAATAGATTCCAAAGAAGTATTGACATATAATATATTTTAAGCAGAGATGTGAGAAAGGTCAGTTTGTTGGTTTGCGAAGCAAATTGCTGAGTCAGCTAAAGCATCTTGGGATCAGAAATCAGGGATTGAAATGTAACATTTAGGAAAATTCACAGCAGGGATGTTTTCTAAACCTCCTTATCCTGAAACATCTTCTACCAGATATTTCTTTGTGCCTGTTCCCTTCTTCTCTATCAGTCTCTAAATTTTCACACCTCTTTTGTCTTCCCCCTTGTGTCCTCTTTCCTGTAGTTTGACCGTATTTTGAAAGCTTTTACTCAAAGCAACGGAGTAGTTCCCCCTCCTTATGGCAACAGTCAGGTGAGCCTCTGTCTGTCTGTCGCTCTCTCTCTCTTTCTTTTTTCCCTGCCTTTGTTCCATCTCTGCGTCCCTCTGCTGTTGAAATCTCTTCCTCGTGTGCTTTTGAATCTCACCTTGCTTTTTAGTTTTGATCCACCCTATCAGGTCCAGTGCGCACATACCTTTTAGTAACGTACAGCAGGAAGCATGGGACCAACTTGAATGTGATATTTTTTTAATTAAACGTGTCTTTACGTTTAATGTGTCCATTGAATTTCAGTTTTGCACACCTGTGTATTCACATTAAGTTGCATGAATCTCTATGATTGCATTGTTGTTACACACTCACCAGCCACTTCATTGGGTACACCTTGCTAGTACCAGGTTGGACCTTTATTGCCTTCAGAACTACCGTAATTCTTCACGACATACATTTAACAAGCTGCTGGAAACATCTCAGAGATTTTGCTCCATATTGACATGAAAGCATCAAATGCACGGAGATGCTGCCTTGTGATTGGCTGATCAGATATCCGGGTTAACGAGCGGTTGAACAGGTGTTCCTAATCAAATGACTGGTGGCTGTAAACGAGCTCTGGTGCATTGTACAGGCATGCAATTAGGGAACGATTTTTAATCTTTTTTTATGCTGATTTTCTTTATTTTCTGGTTTGTTTAATTGCACTCTTCAACCTGTTGTAATATTATTTCAGATGTTACACATTAGAGCCTGAGGAAGTGCAGGTCTCTAAACAGAGAAAGGTTATTTGTTAGCTGTTCAAATTAATGGTACTGTTTGCTGAGCACAATCTTTCACTCTTAAAGTGTTGCAGAGAGACCCGTGGTTAGCTCAAGTATCAGAGAAACAAATAAGTTCCTCCATTTTTATTTAAATCGTGCTGTGATGACATTCAATTGACAAAATTAGCTTCACTGCATTATAACATGCATCTGTTTCACAGTTATTACTTTTTCCCATGCATTAAAGCCCGTTAAGTTCATGTGCCTTCATCATAACTGCTCCTCTCCTTTGCATTAAAGCAGTGTGTGCCTTTTCTGTGTATGTGTCACCGCAGACATTTGCCGACATGGAGGTCGTGGTGTCCTCAGATACCCAGCAACTGGAGGACCTGTCGACCGAGCGCGGTCGCGACTCACCTGTGTCTAACCCTGCTAGCGCTAACACTGCTACTAACTCTGAGTCTGCCGGTCACAGCACTGACCTGCAGGTGTGTGTGTCTGTTTATTTGTCCCTTAAGCTGGCTAAGATTTAAAAACTCAGTGTTATGACTTTGTGTTTGCTTGTGATGTGCATAATGTGCATTTTTATTACTCAAGGAGTTTTTTATCAAACATTCTGTTGTGTTTCTTGTTTTGGTTTTTCTCTCCATCTGCAGGACTATCCTGATACCAATGGCAATGAAAGTTTAACAGAGGAAAACAGGCAGGTTACTCAGTTCCTTGCTTTCTATGAAACTATCGTATGCTTTTTGGTACTTTAATACTTTATGTTTAAAAACTACAGATTCATTAAGTATTTGTGCTACAATTAAATAGAGTTTACAATAAAAATATCTTAGATTAAGTATGATAAGAAATACTACTGTTGCTCAAGCCATTTAAAATCAATGCAGGACAATAAATGACATATTTCCTGTGTAATGATCATTTATGTGTGTTTTCTGCAGACCGTTGTCTTCCACAGAGAGCCTGCGACAGATCTCACAGCAATTGAACGGCCTGGTCTCTGAGGTATGAATTTTAAAACCGCCTGTCATCCTGTCTCTTACTCTCTCCCCACGCACACACACATACACACGTTTTTTCAGACAGCTTTTCACAATAACACACTGCCACTGATGCGCACTCTCACTGAGGGTGTGTTGTGTCTATTCTTGGCAGGAATGCACTGGAAGCATTTTCAAATTTGCCAGTTGTTCCTGGTGGCCTAAAGCTTACTGGCAGCATCAGCTACAGGCTGATGTATTAACTCTGTTAGCACAATTGTCATAACAATCACATTGTGAAGAGTGCTAAAAAGAAATAAAATTAGTGTAATATAAGTAATCAACAACCCCAATTAAAAATATTTGTGCTTTTTAAACTTGAGATTAAAACATAGTTTTATGATTATCAGATAATCTGGACTTTAGGATTTTATCGAAAACAAGCAAAGACAACAAGATAAAAATGAAATATACCCTCATTTTACATTTACATTTTAAAGTATGGACAGAGACAACAAAACACCTTAAAACCTCATAAAATGTTGTGGAGGAACATTTCTCCACTACTGTCAGTTTTCACTTATATATACACCACCCAGTGTAAGCTGTTTGCCACCACTGCCATAAATTAACAATATATAGTTGAGTACCAAAACACTTTTTACGTTTTTGTAAACATCTGGGTGTTTTTTTCAATTTTATGACAGGTGATCTAATAAATTTGTTAGGAACTGTACATGTATTCATTTAAAAAGTTTATTGACTCCGTAGTGGAACTCACTGCATGTGCTCAAGGCATCGTCTGTGAACAGAGTTTGCCACTAGATCCACAAATGCAAAACAGCTTTTGCAGCTGAAATTTGAAATAAAACACCTTTAAAAACTTAAACCTCAGAACTCACCCAGCTTTCATTAAACTTTTCATTTTCCAGTAATAAAGAATTTTGTATTTGCCTCATTATCAGTTGAGTAGGGTTTAATTGATTTATTATCAGTTTTTTATAGAACATTTTGTAAACATCTCTTATTAAAACTGATGTTGTGATTATGGGCCTTACAGAAATGTGCTAAACAGACTTCTTTTGCAAAACTTTCGAAGTGTTATTTTAAGGTGTCTTGTCCCACTTACTTGAGATATGCAGGTATACAAATGCTGACCAAGCAGTTTATCCATCTGCTAGGCAAAGTTCAGATTCAAGCTCAAAAGGGGTCATTTTTTTAAGCATACTCATCATTTTTCCCTTGCTTGAAATAGAATCAAAAATTGTTAAAATAAGAACTAATTGACACAAGGTTAACTGTTCTAAGTGCATTAATGTGTCTGTGTCATTTCAGTCATCTGCTGCTTATGTGAATGGAGATGGTGCACCTTCTGTCAATGAAAGAGAGTTGGAGGTAAGGCAGTAATCTAAAATATGATTATGATTTTCAAATTTGAGACACGGCAATGTCTTATTTTGGAGACGTGCTCCAGGTAATATTTTTCCAGTGACCACAATTTCAAACTGCTTTTTTAAATTTAGAGTAACAAAGACTCTCAGAGACTTCAGCTGACCTCATTAATCAGTTCTATAGCCATCATGTATTCGGATTATTTGCTTCACACATTTTTGTGCCACTTGTAAAAGATTAATTTGCCCCATGTTGATAATTCACATTTGAATTTTTCTTCTCCCCTGCATTTTTTTGTTGCCACTGCACTTTTTTCCTCTCTTTTTTTTTTTTTTACATTTGTTTTTTCCCTGATGCATGTGTGCACGTGATAGAGTCGGAACCAGGAGCTGGCAGCCGCCCTGGAGTCCAGCAACCTAACAAACTCTCAGCTCACTACCAAGCTAGACCAGCTGGTAAGAAGCTGTGTTTGTATGCAGAATTGTGCGTCTGTGTGTGTGTGTGTGTGTTAGTGTAAAGCAGCATCTTTTTCTGCCATCCCACTGGAACTACATCAGTGTTACATCAGTGCATGTGCTGTTTACATTCTGCATGTCATCTTGTAACAACTGGTTAGAGTCATGCATGGTTTTTACAACATTCATCTGTCCTTTGAGTTGACTAACAAACAAACAGTTTATTGATGTTTGATCATTCAAAGCGTAGATAATAAGATAATAATTAGGTGACAGATTTTTTTAAGGCGCTTTCCTGCAACATTAGAACACTAACAGCATAAACTGAGGCTTTCAATGAGCATAGATGTGATCCAGTATCTGTCTTGAACGCTGATAAATTAAGTTATGTTTTAAAGCACTAAACTTGTGTACATTTGCTCTGTGTATCTTCGGTGAACTTAACAATATATCCTCTTTGTTTTGCAGGTTCAGCAATCTCAGGGGCTCTCGGATCAGCTGCAAAAGGTGCTCTCTCTGTTCATTCTATCTGCTCAGCTGTCTCGTCTTTATTTTCTCTCTTTTTTTTCCCAGTCTGCTGATTTTTATCAGTCTTAATCTTTGGCTTTTTTTTTCTCTTCAGGAACGAAAGGAATTTGAACAGAGGTTTTCAAAAGAGCAGGGAGCCATGCGGGAGCAGTTGCAGGTAACTCATCCTTTATCAAACAAATTTGTGATATTCCTGACAGAGTTTCATTGCAAAAAAAAAAAAAAAGCCTGTAAACCTTAAAATACTTCATATACTGTATTATGCCAGAATTTGAGGTGTCATCCACCTTCCTGATTACATTAGTGTTTACCATTAAATTATCATATTGACCCAACTATAGGATGACCCTGATTATAAGACAAATTTATTTTGTTTAAACAAAAAAAAATATTGAAATTTTTAGAAAATTAGTGAAATAATAATTAGAAACTGCTTTCATTTTTTGGCTGTAAATGCTGTCACTAAGATCTGTATTTCAAATATAATACTGATGACAGCTCTGGTCATGGCCTTTCATTACGTTTCTCAATAACAAACTCACACACCCTCCAGTCAGTCTCCTGGAAATGGCCGTTTTGACATCTCAATGAGCTTTTCTTTTACAGTTAGTGAGGTCACTGGCTTTACAAAAAGATGGCGCCCTCTGCTGTTGCGGTCACCTTAGACAACTATCAGCATGTATCAATGTTTAGACCCCGATTATAAGACGACCCCACTTTTTCACATTATTTTCAAGGGAAAAAAAACTTGTCCTATATTTGAATGAATACGGTAAGAATCTATTTAGTTTCATGAAAACATACATGCAAATAAAAAATGGGAAACGAACGAGTGCATCCCAGGGGAAGTCTGGACCAAATATTGTGAACTTAAGTGGAGGATCTGAGGCTTAACCTCCTGGAGAACATTTAGTTGAAAGAGTCTTGGTAGATATTTCGTTACTCCTGGATCCTTCAGCTGCTGGAGAAATTATCTCTCCCTGAAGCTTTTCATGATCTTGCGTTTTGGGACTTTCCAAACCTTAAGGAAACACTATTTTTACGAAAGATTAATTCAGAGTAGGAGATTATGTTTGCATCAAAAGTTGAATACAGAGTGCAGCTGCTAGCAAAGCCATCACAAAGAAATGATGAAAGCCAGTTACCCGGTCTGCTGAGGAATGGTATCATATCATTTATGGAATCTTTGTAATGGAAAGAGTTAGTTTTTCATTAAGGTTTTTGTATTTTCAAAGGGAAACACCATTTGTGCTGTTCTGTTTTACTCTGTTATATGTTGCGTAATGATGTTGGAAAGATTATCAAATAAAAATAATACAGAAGAAGGAAAAAAAAGTTGAAAACATAGATCAGACTGTAAAAGTATCAAACCTGAGATACCCATATTAGGATTGTGAAATGATGCTAAATGAAGAAAAAGTGAAGGAAAAAGAAAACGTGCTCACTGTTTCTCTGTCCTCTTTCAAGGTTCACATTCAGACCATCGGGATTCTGGTATCAGAGAAATCTGAGCTACAAACAGCACTACAATACACACAACAGGCTGCACGGCAAAAATCAGGTGTGTGTGTCTTAATTGACATTTTACATCTTGGTATTAAGCTCACCTTCTTAGAGGCTAATACTGAAACGTCTGTTTCTTTGTGTACGACGTGTTTGCAGCTGACGCAGAGGAGTTGAATAACCGTCTGCAGGCGACAAAGCAGAGAGTGTCCGAGCTGGAGAGAACTCTGTCCTCTGTGTCATCGCAGCAGAAGCAGTTTGAAAAGGTAACAAACAGCATGCATGTTGTACAGACAGGCAAAAAGCTTAATCCTGCATTCATAGTTTGGTGCGTTATAAAAATGTATCCGCTGATTTTTAAAACAGCCTTTCTTTTTGTTTCAGCACAACAAAGAGTTTGAAAAAGAGAGGGACAACCTGAGGCTAGAGGTCTTAAGATTAAAGTAAGTCTTTGTACTGTGAGATGCATCAATACTGCTTTAATGGCTTTTGTAATAATCATACAGGCGCAAACAAGACTTTTTAAGTCCACCTAAAATCTGTCAGATTCTAAAGAGGAACTCTCTGTGTTTGTGTGTCTGCAGCAATTCGAGCGAGGAGTCAAAGCAGCAGACCTCTGAGCTGTCAGAGCAGTTAAAGCTGAGGACAGAGGAGAACAGAGCCATGAGGGTGGAGCTGGAAGACCTCCACAAGAGGCTCGAATTGGCTGACCTCATGTTGCAGCAGGTGAGGGACGCTCAAGGTGATCTTACAGATGATTAACAGTAGCGGATCAGCATCACAGTTCAGCCCTGTTACTTTATTACCACCTTTTCACCTTTTTTTCACTTTTTCTTTCTTTTCAGTACTCTAATCAGTCAGATCCTTCTGGTGCCAACCAGCAGGTCCAGTTACTGATGGAAGAGAAGCAGCAGCTGGAGGCACACAATCACCAGGTCTGTGTACCAAGAACCTTCTCTAAGCTTACCTGCATGTGAGCCAAAGCATTCAGTGGCTCCGCCTCTGCTGTAAGAAGTTTTGCACACAGAGTTTTCCAAAAACTCTTTTCTCTTCCATTTGTTTGATGTTGTAGCTGATGGAGTCGATCGCCCAGCTGCAGACAGAGAGGGACGTCTATGCAGGGCAGATCCAGGAGGAGGGACGCGTGTGGAAGGACAAAACAGAACAGCTGCTAACACAGGTACGCCATACAGTCGCATCAACTTTAACCCTGCATGATAGCTTTCAAGATCCAGAAAGTGGGCAGTCATTTTTGGTTTAAATCAAATATTAAATATAAGTCTTTTTTCTGTGTGTGTGTGTGTGTGTGTGTGTCAGGTGTCTCTGGTCGCAGAGGAGAGAGACAGAAACATCAGCCGAGTCCAGGAACTGGAGGCCAGCATTGTAGAGCTTAAAAATGCTGCAGGTAAGAGGCTCTCCAGCAGCTCAGTCACTTCCCTTGTGTTCCAATAATTAATCAGAGTCAGAAAAGTCTTTATTCACCAAGTATCTTCAAAAACAGCACAAGGTGTTTGATCTCTCTGTTTTGAACTGGACAAACATCTCTCTCTATACAAACATGTATGACTAAACAATGAATATCAAAAACAGAAAAAAATAGATTAAGTAAAAAAAAATGAAAGGAAACTTTTGTAAAACAACAAAAAACAAAAACAATAAAACAACACATCTAAGTGAAGTTAACACCTGGTGAAGGTGCTTTTAGGTTCAGGAAGGGCAAACTTCAGAGGTTAAGAAGCATAGGAGCACACAGAAACTTCCATAAATGACACATTTGTCTCTCTCTCTCCATTTTCTCTCCAGCCCTGTTGTCCCAGGAGAGATTGGTCCAGAGAGAAGCCCCGCCTCAGTCCTCTGGTCCATCAGACAGCGAGGTTGCTTTGCAGGAGGCCCTCAGTACTCTTGAACAGGAGAAAGATGCTCTGACTGCACAGTACCAGGCACAGGTATGGATATATCTGCTTGAATCTTCATTGCACTCTTACTTCCTTGTTCTCCAAGGAGTAGCTTTCTCACCTTATCTCTTCAAAGATCACTGATTCTCTGTGGTTTGTAGCGTCTCTAACCAGCCTCTGTAATGTTTCCCGCAGCTGCGTGACAACCAGCAGCTGAGCCGCCTGTGTGCAGAGCAGGAGGCTCGTCTGGGGGAGCTGGAGCGGCAGGTGGAGAGTCAAGTTCAGGAGGCAGACGACCGTCGACGCATGTTGGAAGACGTTCAGTCTGACAAGGCTACGATTAGCCGTGCGCTCACACAGAACCGCACACTGAAGGACCAGCTGGCTGAGCTACAGAATGGTTTTGTCAAACTGGTGAGGATGAAGGTCTTGATTTTGCATCACTAGAATACATTCATATGAAGATTAATCTGTAGGGTGGGGCACTCCTGTCTTTGAGGCTGACTTCATGGTACTTTCTCGTTTAATCAGACCAATGAGAACATGGAGCTGACCACCGCCATCCAATCAGAACAACATGTGAAAAAGGAGCTGGCTCGAAGGATGGGTGAACTGCAAGAGGACCTTCACAATGCCAAGGAACAGGTACAATCTCACACAGCAGGTAGCAGGTCATATTTTCACTCTACACCATCCTGAGTAATGGTTTGTGTTGTGTAACCCCACAGAGCAAAACATGATGATAAACTCCAGATTGATAATACAGCAGCTGTTTCCTGTTCCTCTTGGTATTCATTGTCCTCTGTGCTTCATCCCCTCCAGCTGGAACTGAAATCCAAGGAGACTCAGGGTCTGATGGAGCAGAGGGACCAGGTAGTGGCACACTTGCAGCAGTACTGTGCAGGCTACCAGACCCTGGCCTCAGAGCGGGAGCAGCTCCACCACCAGTACCTGCAGCAGGTCCAGCTCATGGACCGGTTGCAGCACGATGAAAGCCAGGGCCGTGTCGAACTGGAGATCAGTCACAATCAGCTCAAACAGGCACAGGTGTGAGAGATATTCCTCTTTTCCGTCTCTTAAACACCATCAAAGAATTCAAGTATCTTTTTAATCCTCTCTATCTGTCTCTCCCTACAGGAGCATTTGGAGCTGTTGGTCAGAGATAATGAACAGCTGAAAGCTGAAGTGAAAGAGCTGCTCAACAGCTCAGCACTCAGCTCATCCAGAGACCAAGGTATAGTTTCATGTCTTCACACGTACATTTTATCTTTTTTCGGTTATTGTCTAAGCTAAATCTTATTTAAAAATGACCTTTAAATTCAGGTCATGTTGAAGTTATTGTCATAAAGGACGTGCTTCCTTCTGTTTAGTGTCAGTATCATTTGAACGCAGTGTAGCCCGACTGAAGAGCAGTTGTTGCGGTCCATTGTGATCTTTTTTTTTTTTTGCAACTGTGTTGACAAGTTGCATCACGTGAAGTAATTTAACACAACACCACAAATCCCGGCAGATAACAGAAACTTAACACGCACTGCTGATTCTCACTGATGTTTAATCATTTGTCACTGTCAGGAAGTGATACACAGATCTGAAATGCATGTTCCTTATTGATTCCATGAATCTTGAAAATATGGAACCGGTTTCGAAAAGGTGTGAAATGATACTTGGGAAGTGAATACTGATGTTTTTTGTCAATAAGCAAAGAAAGACTCCTGGTATCTTCGAATAGCTAAACTATTAGACCAGTCTCAAGTCTGCCTCCCTCAGGGAGAGAAGGTAGAGGTTATTTACTGCCACCTGCTGGAAAATCAGTGTTACAGTCTCAAGCCTCTAATTTTAGGATAAAGAAGAAACTCTAAAAATCTATTTATACCACGAGGAAAAAAAAAAAAAACTAAGAAAACATACAGAAAACCACCAAAGGCAGACCCACATGTTGTTTTCCCAAGATTAACCCTTGGCCCGCTGAATTGTTTTTCATGTATCACTGTCTCTTAGGTAATGGAGTGGAGAGCCAGTCTCTACAGGAGAGCCCAAAGCGGTCTTCCACCATCGTTATCCCAGAAGACTTTGAGAGCCAGAAGGAAATGGTAAAAGACTTCCCTGCGGAAATCCTTGAAGAATGAAGATAATAAAAATCAAACGTGGTGTAATAATGACTCCACAAACATAGCCCTCTCTTTGTACCTTGCAGGAGGATTTCATACGAGGAGCTTTGGCTGAGCTTGAAGCCGAGAGGGATGAAGTCAAGAGGCAACTGGAGGAGGAGCACCGGCTGCACATGGAGGCTCGACACCAGGCGGCTGTGGCGCTCAGCCTTGAGAATCAACACCAGAGCCACCAACATGTTCATGACCATCAGCACGATCACGATCACTCTCAGGACCAACACAGTCACTGCGAACACAGCCATGAGCACTCAGGTGAGAAAGATGAAATACAAGAAAGAAGATTTGAATTCATTTTCTGATGTTTTCTGCTTCAGAGTGCATTTATTAAAACCAGCTGGATACTTTTTTTTTGTCCGTCACAGATAGAGGAGTACCAGTGGAGGTTCACCAAGCGCTGCAAGCTGCCATGGAGAAGCTTCAACATCGTTTCACCTCCCTCATGCAGGAGAAAGCTGACCTGAAAGAGAGGGTGGAGGAGCTGGAGCACCGCTGCATCCAGCTGTCTGGAGAAACAGACACCATAGGTGGGACTGAAAGATGAAAGAGTCTTAAAACAGAAATAAAACACTTCACCATGAGACCGACTTCACTTTCTTTGTCCTTCCAGGAGAGTACATCGCTTTATATCAGAGTCAGCGTGCCATCATGAAACAGAAGCACCAGGAGAAGGAGCAGTACATCAGCATGCTGGCACAGGACAAGGAGGAGATGAAGGTAGAGTTTTGACATCGTGTCAAAGGAAAACAAGCATTTTGTATATTCCTGTCGTCATCTTTGGTTTCCTCCTATCCACCAGGCAAAGCTTGCAGAGCTGCAGGATCTGGTGATGAGGCTGGTGGCTGAGAGAAACGACTGGTACAGCCGCTACACAGGAGCTGTGGGCGGAGCAGGGACATCGAACCCTGACCTGCTTCCTGTTGGCGAGGATCACACTCATACGGAGCACAAAGCATGCACACATCCTGAGATTAATGCCGTCAGTGGAACAGGTGGGCACAGTTTGAATGCAGATCAAAATAAAATGCTCCATTTGTTTTCTTTTGTTTTTAAGTGTAAAACCGATGTTGTATTATTTGCTTTCCCGACTGCAGAAGCCATGGAGGTCATCCCTCTGTCAGAGCCCACCACAGGCCTGGACGCCCTCTCTTCCCAGACGCTTTCAACCCAGTCTGACTCGGACTCCAAGCCCCTGGTACCCAAGGGAGATGGCACAGCCCAGCAGATTATGCAACTCCTCCATGAGATCCAAAACCCTCAGGGGGCACAAAGATCACCTCCATTCCTTGGAGAGAACCCCTGCATCCCTTTCTTCTACAAGCCTGATGAGCAAGACGAAGTCAAGATCCTGGTTGTGTGAGGTGTGTGTGCGCAACAGGAGGAGTGTGAGAAGTATTGCATTGTTGTTTTGGTGAAAAGGACATCGTCACAGAAAAGCAAGTATTTTCCTGTTGTTGTTTATGTTCGTTCATTTTTTTTTTTGTCCATGATGCTCTCCTGAGATCATCAGTATTCCTTTTAGGGAATCTGATGATACTTCTACTACAATTCTCAACACCCTTGTCCCCCTTTTTGTCTCCCATCTTACAAATAAGTGCAATAAAGGGGTGGTATACTCTGTCCCCTCGCTGAAAATAAATCAGCATGTTCGTGTGCAACTTTAATTTATAGAACATCTCACTTTTTACACAATTCACTGTACAAATGCCAAAAAAAGAGCATCACGTTTGAATGTAATAACTTGAGTATTACGTGTGCGTCTGTGAAATGCAGAAGTGATGGTGAAAAAGTGCAAGGGGTGGGAAAGATAAAGAGTGTTAAAGAATGTCAGTGAAGAAATTCAGCCTGCGTAAAAGCTTCAAAATGAAGCAGTGTTGAAGCAAGTTGAGATCTTGCTTGTTTGGGAAGATTGAGACAAGTGTGTCACATTGGTACTTTTCCTCAAACCTGTTTGTCTGCAGAATCTCCAAACACTGAAGACGAGTCAGGGTTAAAACAGGCAAAACTGTGCAAAGTTACATTAAGTCATTAGAGAAGAGAGATGCACTTTGAAGACCCCGTGAAGTAGAAACACACTTCAGTCTTCATGTTTGATTTTAGCATAACTATTTTTGCAAGTTTTCACCTTTTGCGTTACAGAAACCACAGCATATTGATTTTGTGGAAGTTACAGGATGTACAGCGCTGAAATCTCATAATCTAACCTGCGGGGTCTTTCTGCGTCGTTAAGGTTCAACACTATTAATGAAAAGAGCCGGCTCGTTTCTGTTACGTTATTAACTCCACATATCAAAGATGAATTAACACATATCCTTTACAACTGGACTGTGTGAATGTGTCCGTCGCATGTGTGTAAATCCAACCCCCTCTTCATCTGTTGTAATTCTTTTTCATTTTAGAGTTCTATCAGATAATAAGAGTATGATTGCACTAAAACTGTACAAAGCTTCTCATTCTGTCCTCAGATGCTGATGAGACAGTTTTCGAAACCTATGAAGCCACTGTGTTTGTCTGAGGTTTCTAAATGAAGCAAATGAACTGAAAGCGTGATGGTGTGCGTGTGTGTGCGTGTGCACTTTGAGAACGAAGGAGGAGGAAGGTGTGTAAATATTCGTAGACTGAGTTTGCTCACTTTAAGAAGTTGTAAATGAATTCCCAAAAGTCAGGGACCAATTTGAATTTGAGGAAATGGACAAAACTTATCATAGGTTTTGTTCAAATTTTAGAAAAAAACAAAACAAAAAAAAAACATTTAAATATCTTCTGGGCATTAAAAGAGAAAATAACTCAAATCGAAGCACTATCACTGCAAATTTCTTCATTTTCAAATGTATTTATTCATTTATAGAAGATGCCTTGTTTTTCCTTAAGACTCTATACTTTTAAAATGTCACCATTTGAAAGTCTCATTACTTTTTTTGAGGTATTTCCCCCTCTTATTTGGATGTCTTTTGAATTTTTAAGTTCTGTCTTGTTTACTCTTCCGGGGAGCGCTTGAAGTATTTAATTGCAGAAAGCATAAGAGAAGATTCCTATTCTAGAAACCAAAGTATATTTGGTGCCATTCTTGATTTAATAAATCTTACTTCACTGTATTCTTACACTTTCCCAAACTTGCCACAAAACGACTTTTCCTTTATTTTGCTTCAGGAGCGATTAAACCAAGAGATAAGTATAGGATAAACATTTTACTGGTGTTGTTGCAGGGCTAACAAATATGGATTAAATAACTTCCAATACTTTCTAATCAACTGTTAAATATGTAATGTGTGATTTAAAGAATAGCAATGAGAAATATTGTCTTCACTGTAAAGGAGGTGGTGTATATACTGTAACTGTGTAACATATTGTATATTCATTATGCCTGGTGTGTGGGGGGGGAAGCTGCTCTGCCATGTTTTCTGGCAGTGTGACGTATGCGTATGTCTGTTAGTTCAGTGTTGGGGCGTTTGGAGGTTACTGACTGGCTGTGATTTATTACAAAGATTGACTTAAAAAGAGAAAATATTCTATTTATTTGGATAAGTTAGTATCTGGACTAATCAGTTTTAATGTAAAATCAAAGTGACTGTAGGATGGAAATGAAGGATCTTTCAGAGAACTGATTTGATGGAGGGCTGCTTCTGACAGAAGCTTACTGATTTGTTTTTTCTTCCGAAATATTTTCTCCCCTTCTCCTGAATAAAGCTGATTGAGCAACCTAAACACACTCTGTCTTCATGTCATTGATTCCAATAATATTCTAATGAAGTGTTGATTTGCTACAGAGACGTTACCACTGAGACAACATACAGAAAAACAATCTGAAAACATTAAAAAAAAAAAAAAAAAAATTGGTTGTTTAACTGTTAGTCTCATATACTAAAGATAAATGAAAAATTAAAACAAAAAAGCAAATTCATGATTGTGGAACTTGTGATGTATTGATTCAGAATAAGTAAGCAAATGATTTTTTTTTTTTTTTAATTTATTTTTTTTTTGGGGGGGGGGGGGGGGGGGGGCTTGTTTGTCTCTAAACATTTTTTATTTCAATATTCATACCATTCTTCAAAACCAAAATAGGAGTATTTTGAGAAACTTAATGTGAATTACAATTTACAACATCACAAACATCTAAAACTATACTATGTGAAATCACTTGTGCATAAACACATTACCACAAATGAATAGTGTACACTGGCAGATTTGTTTTAAAACAGATTTGTGGTGCGATGTGTTATGATGCTCAAAAAAAATTCAGGAATTTTAAAATGAAATAACTTATTTCGATTTTCATTTAAAATGTTTCAAAGTGTTTTTTTTTAAAATTATGAAGTTCTATAAAATTAGTTAAAAAAAATCTTAAATTCTACAGGAAAAACACAAGAAAACCTTTTTAAAAAATTCTTCTGAAAAAAATGAAAAACTTTTGGCACTTTTAATAGTTTCTTAGAAAGTTAAAAGGAGGCCAGAAGCTCCTGTTTAGAAAAGGAATTTGCAACAAAATATTTCAGCATTTTCAGAATTTTATCAGTGGTAAGTTCTGGGAATTTTTTAGGTATATTTTTGTGAACTTTCATCATAAAATGTATGGAATAAAAATTCTGAATTTCTTTTAAGTTTCCAAATAATTTCAATGGAATTTTATGGGAAAATCCAGAAATTTTAAGAGAGGAAGTTAAATTTGTCAGTGTCAAGTAATCATTTTTTTTTATTTTTTTCTGATAAAATTTTACAAAAAGAAGACTGAGAACACTTCATTCAGTACACTGAAATTCTTTAATGTGTTGTCAAAGCATGGCAGTCCTGTAGCATAAAGTCATCATTTCATCCACAGCAGTTTGAACAAGATGCAGGGCCTGTTGGCTGCAGGAGTTCACAGATTCACACCGTCCCCCCCTGAGAGCGAGCGAGAGTGAGAGAGAGACAAGGAAAACCGACAGAAAAACCCTCTTCTACAAACTAAAGTACCAAACAATCTGCCAACATCCATATTTTCACTGCATTCCACTTTTTTTCATAAGTTTTTAAAGTAGTTTTCTCATATACTCATTTATTCATAATTTAAATATTCAGCAATTTCATACATGGCAGACTAAAATCTCTAAACAGTGGAGGTAAAAGTCCCAGAAGATGCACCACAAATATACATAATGATAACACATTTAGATATGTCCATAATAAACTATTTCCTGTTAAATAATAAGAAGGATATACTTGGTTGTGTTTGTGTAGTGCTAGGATTCACAAGGGAGGTGGTTTGAAAGACTAAAATGACATCATCTGAGGTACAGACGAGGTATGGGATTTTGAGGCTGGTGGGTTGTTGTTTTTTTTTCTAGTCTGGGATCAAAATACAACACATCATACTGATGAAAAAGTTTGGTGGCAAAACAAGTAGTGAAAAGATGGGTCAGAGGTTTTGAAGACAGCAGCATGAGGTGGAGACAGGAGGAGCGATTGATAGATATGTGCATAGACTGGCTGTTCTCATGTTCTCACTCACCCCCGTGACCACTGAGAGGAGAAAGAAAAGAATGAAAAAGATGGGGAAGAAAAGACAAAATAAATGGTAGAGCAAAATGCTGTAGATGCATCAAGAGATTTCATGTTTAATCACCCTGCTAATCTTTGCTAAATTACTTAGCTGCTGTGTTACAGGTTAAGTCGCATAAACGCAGACATTTTTAGAGTTAGCAACTGAATTGACAACAACAGAGATCATCCGGTAGAAAAATGTATCATATTTAATGTTAACACTCCACAGTTGACAACAAAATAGCTACCTTTAACATTTCCATTCAGTTTTATTTAGGATAACCCCTTGAGATGCAGCATCTCGTTTTCAAGGGGGGCTATGGGGGTCATTTAACGCTTCTGAGCTACATTGATATTGCTAGCTAACATGCATTGTGCTAGCCAACATTACTTCTTTTGCTTACATTCACGGTTTTAGGAAACATTCACTCTTTTTGTGAACATTCATGTTCTTAACTAACTAGATAACATGTACACTTCAAGTTGACCATATATAAGATATAAATATAACTTTCAAATAGTGATGTGAGGAAAGAAAGAATTAGCCGAATGCTAACAGTACTGAACAGGTTGTCAGTGTGTGGTTTTATTTTCACATGTGGTGCCTGAATTTTAGTTTTCAAAGCCTTTTCAGTTTCTGATTTAGGAGGATTTTTATGGAAGCCTGTTTCCACCTGGGGAAAAATTATGAATAAATAAATATATATATAGCAAACCTTGCCCAAAGGAAAAAAAGGAAAAAAATACTTTTAGGACTTACCCTGCTTTTAAAATGTTTATATTTCTTATTTTTATTTGGGCAAGTTACCCAATTATTTTATTTATTTATTTTTTTTCTGGCAGAAACAGGCTTCCATAGTTTTCCATTTTCACTAAATGATAACATTTTTTGCAACCTGGACAACAGCAGTATGATATTAACGTAGCATCTAAGCCTTACACCCTGAGTGTTAATTCAGAGAAAGACTGTCATGTTAAAATGTTGAATGGGGTTAAATTTGACTTAGAAACACAATCAAAAGTCTTAAATCCTTTCCCTTTAGGGGTTGTGATACCTTTGAATATAAAAGGATGTGTAAGGATGAATCTAACAGTCTCAGGAGGCAACACAGGCCACAGATTTCCTTTCTCTCACTTTACAAAACTGCTGCTCTGACTGTGACTGACTGCTGTCAGAAGTCAGTCTATATATATTGCACTTTAAATTTCAATCCCGCCTCAATAAGATAATGCAGTAATCTTGTTTTTGCAAGATGAGAGGAGGAAAAATGTTTGTGAGAGGCACCCCTTCAAGCCAGAAGTAATGTTCAGTAATCATTTTTGTTTTTGCATAGGTTCTGTACAAGCACAGACAGCAGCGCTTTTCAGAGGTGGTCATTTGATGATGTGTGATATTCAACTCAAAATGATTCAGTTAGACATGATACTTTGATCATGTGCAAATTAAATGAGAAGAGGAAGAGTGGGAGGGAAAAGAAGGATGTAGAGAAGCAGCCCCGCTCTGTTTAAGAGCCTGATGGTTTGGCAAAAGAGTAAATAGTGTGAAAATATATACACCATGCTATAAAGAGGTGGAGACCCAACTGGAGTAACTTAAATTCATCATTTAGTAGCTTGTGGAGTTATGACCAAAACAAAAGCATCTTCCCAAAACTTCACAAAGCAATGAACTTCCGTTAAACTTTACAAAATGAAATTACAGTAAAAAACAACATCAGTGGTATCCAGCTGCTCGAGAAATTGTAAAATTTCCTTTTAAATCTGAAAGTAGCGACCCTGACTGAGAACCTCATTTTAAGCATGAAAGGCAATGCAAGGTAAGTAGGTAAGCAACTTAAAAAACATGTTTTCTGTTGAGAATTAATGTACATCAGGATGTAAAAGAACCATAAACATAATGAAACACCCATCATAAAGTCCGTAGTAGGCAAAGTTTCATGCTTAATTAGCAGGGCTATGTATTTTGTATGTATCCACTTGTTTACATATAAACCATAAATATGTTTGTGATAGCAGGTGTTCATGCAGATGTGCACTAACACTCACAGATTTCTTTTGATTTTGTTTTTTCTGCAGTTTGTTTAAATATCTGAGGGTGCAGCACGTTCAAAAGTCAGTCATGCAAGTATGTTTCAAGTATTCTGCAGCATCCCTGTGTGAAACAGATGTGTGTGTGTGTGTGTGTGTGTGTGTGTGTGTGTGTGTGTGTGTGTGTGTGTGTGTGTGTGTGTGTGTGATAAAGAGAGAGAGATACAGGGTTTGGGGATTTGGGAGAGAAAGAGAGACATGGCTTGTTGTGAGGGAGCAGGAGAAGAGAGCCAGCTGAGGTCAGGTGTAACAGAGGACGAAAGGTAGGTGGTGCTGTTGTCCACGGCTTCTTGATAAAATGGACTGAGGAACGGACGGAGGGGAGGAAGGAGGTCAGAGGTCTAGTGGGTTGGAGAAGGTGGGGGTCTCCGACTGCCGTAGACAAATAGAGATAAAAAGATGCAAAGAGTATAAGACGGGAAAAGGCAGGATTAAGTGTTTTGCTTTTTCTTTTAACCTCCGATCAAGCTTTATACTTACTGCTTTATTTGAAAGCTTCTGTCAATTCATGCACAGACAGAAAAATACGGTACCCAAAACCACCATTAAATCATGAGGTCACACATGAGAGGACACATGAGGACACAACCAACCTCACAGAAATGTTAAACTCAGTTAACATGTCCAAATGCAAATGTATGTTTGCAGTCGAGGCCAAATGCAGGCAGTATAACTGATTTTCTACAACATTCACTGATACAGACCACATATTAACATCTTTCCTATATACTTGTTCTTAAGGCTGGAGGGTAAATACTGTAAAACACTGTGGGAGGTTTTAGTGCACATGTAAAGAGAGCTATTAACAGTTTAGGACATGTGCTTATAAGTTTGCTGGGATAGATCTGAATAAGAGGATTGAAACATGGATCATCTATAATGAAAAGTAATGCTATCTTTTTTCTCTTATTTCAGATTCAGGGGTTAATGTCTCAAATTATACATGGTTCACATATTTAAAATTCTATTTAATAACAACAAGTTAACAGCAGCTAATGTTGGCCTTGGTCTTTTTTTTAATTTACTAAGATTCCAGTTAGCCATCTTATAATGCTATTAGCCTACTTACCATTATCATGCTAACTTTACTATTTGGTAGCTATCCTATCTAACTGTTAGCTAACTTTACAGTTTGCTAGCTAACAATACAGTTTCCCTGCAATCATTCCTGTTTACAAGCTAACATTTTTGTATGCTTGCTTATTATTCTGTCTAGCTAGCATTGGTGTTTGTTTGCTAAATTTTCAGTCTGCTAACAAACTTTCAAACTTACTAACTGTTAACTAGCTAATATTTCCATTTGCTTGCTATTGTTTTTGTTTTTTATGGCAAAAACAAATCTTGTCTATAAGCCAATAATTCTGTCTATTTTTTTTCTTTTTGCTAATCTTTCAGTTCACTTACAAATATAACATATTTTCTTTTACCAACATTTCTGTTTTTTTTCCTGTATACTTTCAATCTGTTATGTTAACTAGAAATGGTTTAAGGTTAACCTAAGCTGTTTTCCAGGTAGCTACTTGGTGATTAACTGTTCCATTAAATGAAACCTAATTTATTTTATCAGTTCATTCATTTAACAAACAGGAGTCTCGGTAGCAAGTGGAAGACTCCTCCTCATGCTCAACTTTCTGATATGTAAAAAAAAAATCTTGAGCTGCTGCCTGCACTTGAGCTCCTAACTTCATAATGACATTAACTGTTACATTATCTAACATTAAACAGTAACTCAAGGACCACTTCAGTCATGGGTCGGATGTCATGGTTGACATACATTAATTAAAATAACACACAACAACATTAATACTTAAGTTTAAGATGTTTGAGTTGACCTCCCTTGCCATTGTAAATGTCACTACACCTCTTCACAAGACAAGTAGGCATTCTCACATTCTGATACTCCTTAACTAAAAATAAGCATTTAAAAAAGGCTAAACACTAATGCAAACACACATCCCCTGATTTGGGCATGTGTTTGCCCATGCAGCACTCTGAGTAATGAGAATTAAGAGAAGTAAATGGCATGCACCAAAAAGATGCCCTCTGAAAGGAAGAGAAAGATGTTGATGGTTTTGATGATGAAGACGTACAGTACCCTGACATACCAGAAATGTTTGTCCTCATTGGTTAGTAATTGTGATTCTGTAGAAGGAACCATAGTCATATGTGGGACAGAGGTGTGATGAGGAAAAGAGGAATAAAGAGGAGGAAAAGAGAAAAGATGCGCAACTGTTACAGAGCAGGGAAAGACCAATGTCACATGTGCTCAGCTCTCACTTTGACAGACCAAAAGCGCCCACTTTTTAAGATTCTGATTGAGAGTTCTGAGAGGATTTAGAGATTACACAGTGAGAGCTGTGCTCAGCAACGTTGCAAAGCTGCTACTCTGACTGTGAATCCAGGATTGAAGAAAAGTTAGCTAGCAGACACAAACACAGGCACAAAGCACATTGAAAAGGTGTGGAAGCAGATATTAATGGACAGAGAAATCACACTCTTTGGCTCAGTGGTGAAGTGAGTGTAAGGGGTGAACATGAGTGGAGCATTATCTAGAACTGGTGATATTCAACAGCATGTTGAATGTTTAAAAGAGGTGGCAGAGAGGTAGTAACACTTTGTCCTGAACCAAGAGGAAAAGAAGATAACTGTACGGTATCTGTTTGGCTGAGCTGATCTATTCATCTATTTTGGGATGGCTATGAATCTATTCTTCTATTAAACTACCCTCTATAACGATCAGATCTCTCTCACTGGCATTTACCTCCTTTATCCCCTCATCCAGGTGTCTTCACATCCCCCTTAGCAACAGAAATATCCACACTTCAGGTTGGATATCTTCTTTTAATAGTATAAGCTGAGGTTTGGATTTTAAAGTCCATGTAAGATATGCTAATATTTGGCCGTGTTTCCACTCACCTGGGGACACTTGGAGGTGCACGGTTTGGCCGGGAGGGCACAGTGGGTGGAGGCCCGCTGTAAGGGTCTGGAGAAGCCCCAGGGCGAGAGGGTACAGGGGGTCCTCCAGCAGGAGGAGGGCCTGGTGGAGGCCCACGAGAGACTGGACGGCCTGGTGGTCCTGGTGGAGCCCGGCGGTTTGGAGTAGGACTAGTGGCTGGGGACCTGTTTAAGTAGGAAGGAGAAGAACACATGAGCAAAAAGGTGCCAAGTAGAATAATCACACACAGGCCTGAACACTAGTTGTTTCTTTTGATTAAATAATCAAAATGCAGTGAAATTCATATTCAGGAAAAAAAAAATTGTCAATGGTAAAACTTTGAATCCACGCTGTTTATTGCTCATGCTACTGCCTTACCTTCCTCCAGATCCACCACGCTGCACCTGCAGCCAGGAGTCATCCACAGGAGGTGGCATGGACGTGGTCACGGTGGTTGTGCTGATGTCACCAATGATGTTAAGGGCCTCCTTCAGTGCGTGGTACATCCTCAGCATTTCATCACGATGCTGGGCTTGCTCCTGTGACTCCTCCATCAGCGAGTTCTGGTCACCACATGAGTACAGCTGGGCCAGTAGATCAGCGTTGATGAACTCTTTCGTCTGAATGATAAGAAGTTACCTTCTTAGTTTGTGGTTTGCTTCTTAGCTGACATAGCTATTGTAATGTAGCAGGAAAGAGAAAACATTCTGGCAAGGAGTTTACTTCATTGCAAATATGATATGTCGCTAGCTTAGTATAGCTTAAGTAATGTAGCAAGAAGAGTTTATTGGCTAACGTGATGTAGCTAATGTGATGTACACTGCTGAGCAAGAAGTTTTTGTTTTTGCTAATGTACTGTGTAGTTGGTGTAATGTCACAGGAAGAAGTTAAATCCTTAGCCAACCTATTTAATTCCTTGCTAACCTATTTTTAGTCAGGAAGTGCTGATATGCTTTGACTAGCTGGTGTCTTATAGCTGTGAGTTAACAAACATTTTGTTTGCATCATATGGCTGAAGTGTTCTTACTGTTATACAATAAAACATGTTAAAAACATAAATAAAACAGTGTGAATTTTGGTGGTGGCGACTCACGTTGTTAATCATGAGATGCATAATGGTCTTCGGCATCAAGTCACGGACAGTCTTGTTCACAATGGCCATGTAGGAGTCAACCAGGTTGCGGATGGTCTCTACTTGTCTCTCCAGCTGTGGGTCCATGCTGTGCATTAGGTTGTCGGAGCCATTTTCATCACCACCATCACTCTGTGGCCAGCAAATGAAAAGGAGTGTAAGTTTAAGTTAGTTACAGAAAAAAAGACTTAAAGTGAAAGACCTGTAAATATATATATATATATATATATATATAAGAGAAAATTTGCTTCTATTTTTAAAGACACAAGGACGTGTAACAAGGACGTACCTTTCCTTCCTTATCCTTTAACGTGAGACAGTGATGAAGATTAAACATTGAAAAAAGACATGCAGCGTCACAAAACAACATGAAAAACGTCAAATACACTTAAAAAATGTAGACAACTGATATGTAGCAAGAAGATATAGACCTATTTTTGTGTTCGTTTTGTAAAAGTCATGGAAAAAAAAAAAAAAACCTTTCCACCATCTTACCACAACACGTTCAGGGTAAACGCCAGCTCTGAGGAAGGAGGCTTTCCAGGCATCCACATCCTCCTGACTCTCACAGGCCAGCTCCAGCTGACGGTAATCTTTGTACACATTCCTGTGAAATAGGAAAAAATAAGAACAACACACTGAATGAAGTACATTTTTAAACCAGAGAACAAGTACTACATTATTTAATTCCAAAACATTAAATACATCAAGTTCTGTACAGTTTTGGGGCACTTGAGTGCTTTGATGTCTTTTTGAACAGCCTGGTTCAAAAAATGGCTTGGGTCTGAAACACTAATTTCACATTCGGCACACACTGTACAGTGAGTGAATTTTTTTCTAACTCAGTGGTTTATTAGATATTAGGATTACGGTCCAATCAGAGGCTCAGCTCAGCTCACGTGACTGACAGGCGCCCTATAGCTGTTAGAAAGGAAGCTCAAAGTCTGCGTCATATCCAAGATGGCCCTGTACAATGATTGGCTTCATTTGACTATATCAGGAACAGAGGGGTGACTTCGCGGAGACTACGTCCATGTTTTACACAGTCTATGACTTTAACAGACAGTGCCATTTAAAAGATTAAATATATCAACATATGTTAAAGTTTTACATGCATACATCCTAAAAAAAATGATCTGACAAAAGTCACCGTGCATAAATACGATTTCTATTCCCTCTGTCAACTAAAGTTTTCAATAATTATGTGTTATTTGATTGTTTTTAAGTTTTAAGTTGTTACACTAAATTAAGCATTTTTAAAGCTTGGTGTTGTTTATTTAACCCAACTTAATACACCCTTCCAGTTCTTTTTGAGCAGGTTCCAGAGCTAATGCTAATGCTTATAGCTTATAGCTACTTTTTCACAAGAACGGTTTGTACTTAATACTCTTCTTGTTTTATATTGATATAAAATTTGTTTTATTGATTTAAAATTTGTGCAAACAGAGAAGGAAATAGAAAGTGTTTACTTCTTTGCTAATGTACTGGGTAGCTAACTAAACAAAGCTAATGTATTAGAGCAAGAAGCAGTTAACTTCTGCATTAACAAAATAAGGCTGATTTAATGTGGCAAAAAAGGAGTTTTCTTCTTTGAAAACACACTTTGTAGCTAATCTTTAATTCTGTGCTACTGTAATGTGTAGCTAACTTAGTATAGCTTGCATAATGTAGCAAGAACGAGTTATCTTCTAAACTAGCAAGTTACTTCTAAGCTTACAAACTACTCAGCTATTTTAATGTAGCAAGCTTTTCACTTCTTAGCCACATTTTTTATTTTGACATATTGCGTAGCTAATGTTCACTTCTGTGTGACTAAACTGTGTAGCTAACTTAGTATAGCTAATTTAATGTAGCAAGGAGTGTTACCTTCTTTTTGAGGAGTTTGCTTCTCAGCTAACATAATGTTGCTAATGTAATGTAGCAAGAAAGAGCAAACAGAGCAAACATCATAGCTAGAACCTCACTTCTCAGCTTACATTATGCTTAGCCAGTGTTATGCAGCAACATGTCAACATCTAAGTTAGGAGATATCTTTGCTTATGGACTGTGTAGCCAACTTAGAAAAGCTTCTGTAGCAAGCAGGAGTTACCTTCTTAGATCAGCGTTTCCTTCTTTGCAAATGCATTGTGTCAAGCATTACTTTCTTTCATGTATGTGACTCAAACTGTAATTATGTCATGTTTGACTGTATTGTTTTTAACTTGTCCCTTCTTGTCTTTTTTTTCCTTCTACCTTTGTTCGGTGTTGAACAGGGCAAAGATGTGCTTGCTGGACATGAAGCCTTTCTCCACATCACGCAGCTTCAGGTTGTCCACCTGCAGCATATACTTCTTCTCTTTCTCCTGCAGGAGGCGACAGAGAAACAGGTTTATGCATGAGCGGGAGAGGAGAAAAGAGACTGACTTTTCTCAATGGAGGAAGAATTACTTAGTCTCAGAGAATCTGCACAAGTATTATATACTGGTTTAGAATCATTAAGGTTCAGTTAATTTCATATTTAATACACGTTCATGATATTTTTTGCTGCTAGTGTGAGAATCAGATGTGAAGAAATGATTTGACAATATATATAATAAGAAGGACGAATGAGAAGAAGATGAAAGGTTCAAGGAAATTAGGAGTAAAGGCACATAAAAAATTAAGACAGCAGACAAAAAGAGAGGACAAGAGGAATTGGAAAGTTGTACCCATTCCTCAAGTCTGTGGGTTTGATTACAGTTGTGCAGACTACAAAAAGGGGGGTGAGCAACAAATGAGAAACACACACTACAAAGAGAGAGAGAGAGAGAGACAGAGAGAGAGAGAAAGAAATGCATCCCTGTGTGAAAACCTCTTGTACTTGTAAACTGCACACAACATATGACAACCAGACATCCAGCTATTTATGAATCAGAGTCTCTAAGTTAGTCAGCTCAGCTGGACACATGCCAATATTCCCTCCCTTTCGATCTCAACATCTTTTTCTCTCTTTTTAACACATACACACACAAAAGACACTAACGCTTACAGACACACATGTGTTGTGGTTTAACTCCTCAACGTCTATTGTTCCACTGTGACGTTTCTTCACCCAGGCTGCATTTGGATGTGTGTGAATGTTTTACAAAGACAATAAAAGTGCTATTTTAAAAAAAGAGGAACCAAAAATAGTGTAGGGTGAGCGGGTTTACACACACACACACACACACACACACACACACACACACACACACACGACTTAAGCTGCAAACAGCACCTTTGAGCGTACTCTCTAACTAACCTTAAAACCATCTGGATGGCTAACCACAGGCCGGCCCTGCCCAACCCAGTGTGTGTGACACAGAGTGTGTGTAAAAGAAACAGACTTTATGTGTGTGTGACAAAAAAAGACAGCGAGACAGGGGGTTGTGTGTGTGTGTGTGTGTGTGTGTGTGTGTGTGTGTGTGTGTGTGTGTGTGTGTGTGTGTGTGTGTGTGTGTGACCAAACTCTTTCATCAAAGGATTTATGACCTATGCAGCCAAATGGTCGTATCCCCTGAATGCATGTAAAACTCTCCATCTTGCTCTCTCTCTCTCACACACACACACCCTTGCACATAAATACACACATTTGGCAGCAGCAGCACACCCAGGTGTCCACTCTACGAAAAAAAAAAACCCTAAACAAGCAGACTGCTGACATCATCATCTAAAGCGATGGTAAGGGTAAAGAAGTCCCTGTCCTGGGTCTTGAAGTTTGTTCACTTCTTCTTCATCTTTGCCTTCCTTCTCGTTTTTTCCCCCCTTTTTTCCCCTTGTTCACTCGCTCTCTGGCTTTCCCTCTCCCTGGGAGTGAGCAACCTTGGACTGATTCATACATTTTCCTCTCCTCTGGCCAGTAAATCCAGTCAGGAGAGTTGGAAAAGGGGGAGGAGGAGAGGGTATGAGTGTGTGCGTGATGCGGGGAAAGTACAGAGAAAGTGAAGAAAGGCAGGGACAAAAAGGCAAAATATATAATAGAAAATGATAACAGCAAAAATAAATGATATAAGATGTTTTTCTGTGAGTGATTATAAGAAAAAGTCTCTGAAAATTTAGAAATAAGATTTGACGCATTAAAAAACAAGAAAATAACACATCTGTACAAATCCTGCCCAGACCTGTCAGCTGATCTGCATGTTTTCCATCTGTCAATCAGCCCGTCTTGCATGTTTGTGTGCATTAAATGTATGTGTAGTAGTGTTGAAAGAAGTCTTTTGGAACTGATTGCTTTCACATATGCTCCCATAAAAGCCAGTCAGCTACAGCGCGCCAACTTACAGATTTCAGACATTCAACACACACACACACAGACTCAAAGAAAACAAACATTCAGATGCACACGACTTGCACAAGCGTTATGAGTTACATGTGTGTGAAGCACACACTGTATTTGACCCTTATGCAGAGTTTCAGTTCTTTGTGATTCAGAGTCCAGATACACAAACTTACACTGCTAATGAAGTGCGGATTTATGATAGTAAATTCACTTCTTCTGTGAGACTTAAACCGTCATAGATGCAGTCACAGTGTAACACAATAAAATGTGTTTTGTATGTATTTATGAGTGGACCCAGGGGTACCAGTTCTGTACAGCAGTGCAAGTTTATGACATCATAGACTAAGAATCTAACAACAAACCTGATGTTTGTCTCTGAACATGGTTAAAGATTGAATCAGTAATTTTTTTCTTTCCCAATACAAGTACTTACACTAATATGTTAGCAGTGTTGATATTTAAATTTCATTTTTGATTTAAGTGTAACATACAGAAAATTATCAAATGAGTTATTTGATTGTGATCATTGTTGTTAAGCCTGGTACAGCTAGTCCAGCATTCATACCAAGCGGCAACCTCCGGTCTGAAAATATGAGACAATGTGGAAGTGCTAAAGTCTGCTGTTCCTTGAGTGTCCGCTTGAGGCTGGGTCCGGAAGAACCTCAGAGACAAAGAATGTCTCCCGTGTGAATCACTAATTTTGATATAGGCATGCACTGTACGAGGGGGGGGGTTTCTAACTCGGCAGTTTCAACAATATTAATATCGCCAATTCGTCCAATCAGAGGCACGGCTCAGATCACGTGACTGTGGAGCGTCCTATGGCTGTTACTGTAGAGACTCAAAGCCCACCTCATTTCCAATATGGCCGCACCGGCTGCTTACTTCAATAATCTATTTCAGTAACAGACGGGTGACGTTGCGGAGACTACGTCCATTAAGTATACAGTCTATGATTCATACAGATAGTCCCTGTTTGCAAAATCTAATTTTAATTTATAAGAATACAATTGTAAATGAGTGACAAGAAAAACAAATTGCTAGACTTGAATTCAGTAACATTCTAGCAAAGATGTTTTTTACCATCTCATGAGTATTTAGCTGTAAACCATTATTCTTTTCCACTCTTAGACAGTAGTTGCTGACAGTCTCTTGTCACTTTGGCTCATGAACTTGCTAAAGGCTGTATCACAGTTTCAGTCTCATAGCTTGAGAAGCTTGTTGCTGGATTGCTGTTGGCCGAGCGATTTAAGTGTCTCTCCCCGTGTATAGAGGCTATAGTTCTCATTGCAGCGATCGTGGGTTCAACTACCAGCCATGATCCTCTGCTGCATGTCCATATTTCCTGTCGTTCTTCAGCTGCTCTGTCAAATGAAGGCAAAACGCTCCCACATAAAGGAGCACCGGGCACATTGCTATGTCTATTGTGGATTTTAATCAAATAACCAAATTGCTTTAACACTGACACTGCTCCAACTTTTTTTTAATGTTGTATTTTATTTTAAATTCTTGCCCTGACACAACTGAATTAAATAAAATAAAATAAAATAAAATAAAATAAAAGGTATTTGGAAACGGATATGCCTTTGCAGTTCAAAGGATAATTCTCTGTTAAAATCTAAAACTTGGAGTACATCAAACCCCATGAATAGGTCAAGTCATGTGATGTGCAGCCAATCAGATAGTGTTATGGGCAGAGCATTAGGTAACAAGTGGAAATCTTTCTCTATTAGCACATACTGCTTGTGATTTTAAATTTACTACACATTTTGCCCTTTAAAGGGGATGGCTGACTTGACTGACAGGTAGGTACACTGTAGCTTTCTGCAAAAGGTTAAAAGCCTACTTCTTTACCTTGTCCAAAACTGAACAAATCAAGGTAGAGTTCAACATTTCCAACATGGCTCCCATTGTCTATCGGTCTTAAAACCATGTATCAGAAGCAGTTTTTCAATCAATTAATTTTATCAGTCAAAAGATTGATGCAGATGACCGGCCAAATTTCTAATGCTGCCCCTTGATTGACTTGTTTCTGTTGGCACCGCTAACATTTTTATGCCCTCTCTCTCACACATGCACACACACACAGACATATACGGCAGCCCAGGGAATGCTCTTGGTATGGTATTCAACCTGTGGTGTTTGGAGAAAAGTACTTTCCATGGTTTTGTTTTGCTTGTGAGTAATAGCCGCCTCATTATGAGAAGCCAGAGGAAGTTCACTTCTGGATTCATAAAGGCACTTCACTGCTCTGCAAACCATCCAACAAATCCAACAAAGAGCCTCAGAGACTCACACTTGTTCAAAAGTGGATGAAAAAATGGCTCTAACACACACATTGAAATGCTACAGCATGTATAAACACCACACACACACACACACACACACACATGCATGAGCTGGTGGGGGCATTACATAAACCATATCCAATTAACACTCTAAAACAAATCTCAGTAGTTTGATTGGCTACACCAAGAGGATAGCTTTTACGGCATCCATGTTGTTTTAAAAGACTATATCTTTGTGCGTGTGTGTGTGTGTGTGTGGTAGAGTGTATGTTGAAGGGAGTCTGATAGAAAAGTCCTGGTGACTTGGGCCATGCATCAAAGGGCTGCGGAGAAGCCGCACGGCATCTGGGAGCAATAACGTTGCCTCTAACCCTTCATTACCACAAAGACTGGGCCCTGGGTGGCAGCCAATGGCAATTTTCACAACCCTCCTCCTCACCTCCCTTAGTTTTTCTTTCCCTCCATTCTTCTGCCATTGGCCTATTGAGCTTTGAAAAAAAAAAATTAAACACAGGGAGCATTTCTGTGATTCTTACACAGTGAGGAAAGGGAAAGACATTAAAAGGATGGCATTAGTTGAGTTGAGAGGATTTGTGGGAAGCTTGTTTAGTGTCTAAACATTTAAATGAAGATAAAAAATAACCTTTAAACATGTTTTAAAGAATAAAGATATCGCTGAGTCTACGTTAAATTTGAAATCCCACTAATGCATGCAGAAATCTTTTGGGTCTGTGAGTAATACGTCTTTGAGAAGCAGCATCTGAAGACACTTAATTGGACTAAGCGCTGTTTGGATTTTTTTTTTTTTTTTTTTTTAAAGTAAAACCACATGTTGCAAAAATAAAACTTAGAATCAGCAGAAAAATTAACTGGGAGAACAAGAGTTTAGGACAGCCAGAATGAATCTCTTGTGGTACGAAGTGTAAAAACACAGCTGTTGGTGAGTCATTAAACTAAAAGACTGTGCACTTATGCTCATGACAAACCACATCAGGTAACCTGACAGTGTCTTTACTCTTTAAAATTTCCTATATCACGGGAAGAGCAAATGATGAAGTAGTTCAAAAAGGAGCAATCATAGCTCACATGTCAAGTGTAAGACCCGCCAAGTCTCACCCGACTCTAAAGAGTGACAGTTTTTATGCTCCGTTTAGCACTTCCCGTGGGAACAACACAAATAAACACACAGAAAGGAAGTGTGGTGTCCACATGACAATGTCACATTCAGCCCACAGTCCGGTCAAGTATCCTGGCAGGTCAGTGATACCTTCCTGTTTAGCAGCTAATTGCTAAGCAGTTAATTATCTGCTCTGTGTTTTACTTCGGGAGGAGGTCAGTGGAACAACCCAGAGGGTGAGCTGGGACATGTGATCAATCACTGCTGACCACCAAAGAGTAGAAGAAGAATGGAGAAAGGGAGGTTCTTAACATGTGAAAATCCCAGCAGGTCTTGTGACTGCTGTTTGACATTGGGTTATAGTTCTGGAAAACTTGATGGACATTGTGACATAAAAATAAAAAAATAAAAAAGAAATCAGGCAGGATTCGACAACTATGAATAAACTCTGTCTGAAAAAAAGGAAGCTTACTTTTCTGGAATATTTAAACTACAAGCACATAATTTCATTTTACTCCTGATGCTGATTTTTATGATAAAATTAAGGATTTAATTGTTCTTTTTACTATTTCTTGAAGTTCATAGACTACTCATTCTATTTTAGATTGCACTGAAAGTGCAGTGTCATATGCAAAGAACAGTCTTATTTTCTACAAGGGTAAAAAATAGTGGAAACTTATCATCGTTCTGAGTAAACAACTAAGTCACAAATGCTAACATCAACACTGAACCAGTTTTAAGCTAGTCTTTCTCTGTGAAATTTCAAGTGAAAATAGCTAGGGACCTAACTTTACATCGCTAGAAGTAATAATAGCTAGCTAACAGTAGCACTACTTAGTGATGTTAGCTAGCGAACAAACTTTACAACACTAATAATAGTTAGTCAAAATAAGCACTTCTCAGCTAACAGCAATGTTTGTTAGCTTACTAACTTGATTTTGCCTAAATAAATAATACAAAGCTTATAGTAGCATTTCGTCACAAACAGCAGATTTAACTAGCTAACTAATTTTACATCACTAGAAGTAATGATAACAAGCTAACAGTAACACCACTTAGCTAACAGTAATTTTAGCTAGCTAACTATATTTACATTGCAAGAAGCAATGAAAAATACAAAATTATTGTAAGCATAAATGTCATATAAAAAATGAAATATGAAATATAAAGAATGTAAATTCTAATAAGAAACATCTGGTATATATAAATAATGACATAAGATATAGGTTATTGCACAAATATGGGGTAAATCCACTGAGGTAATGTTTGCTCATTGTTTGCTTGAAACAGAATGAGTCTGGAGTGACACACAATATTCAAACACATAAAAGTCATGTCATCATAGCCTGCATAAATAAATACAGCAAGACCTAAAATAACTGTTGAAGTACCTTTTATAGGAAAGTGACTGCCATAATGTCATATTTTCACTCCTAAATATAACTCATCCTGGAAACTACAAAGAGGGTGTGTTTGGATTAAGTGTATTTTTATGACATGAGTGTGCCAACATTGGGCAGGTCCACTGGTAGAGAGGGATTTTCTGTTTTGTTTCACACAAGCACAGTAAATCTAATTCCAAAAAATCATTATGAACAGGTAAATTTCTCATCAATACTGAAAGGTCAAACATTTCGGTCTCTAATAATTCATTAAGAAAACACTTAAATACATGATTTATTCATATAAAAGATGCTTGAATATACTTTTGTTTTCCCAATAATGTGTCTTTAAACATGTGCAGTAATCTTTACGTCTGTGAATCCTCCCTCAAAGGAAGCGTGCAGACTCTCTCTCTCTCTCTCTCACACACACACACGCGCCCACACACACTTATGTGTAGTATGTATGCTACATGCCAAAAGACATTAAGTGCACATCAGTGTGGTTTCATTTTTCATCTCTTCTTTGTTTGAGTCTAATGCCAGGGTTTGCTCCTTTATGTCTATATTTATCTATATATTTCATATAGACATATTCTGGATGACAACAAAGAGGAAAAAATAATTTCCTGAAAGAACAACACACATGCATCATTCATCTCATAAATCAGGCAGGGAAAACTTTGACTGATCCACAAACCAGCCTGCATACCTCCTCTACTCCCTCTTATATGATGCGGCAGATTTTTGTTTTCTATTACATCCTCTATCCACCTCATTTTTATCTTTTTATCTAGAAAAACAGGACACCTGTCATTTTTTTAACCAGGTTTCTCATGGTTATCATTTGTACTTGTAATTTTTTCCATTTGCATGTAAGGTTCTCGCATCTTTTCTCCATTCAGCAGCAGAGGAGACAGAGAAGCCAAGTGGACCAGTTCTGTTTACCTTTAACAGTGTGTGAGAAGAATAAATTAGTGTTTGTATATTTGTACAGTTCAAACTAATAAAAAGCAGGGCTACTTTATACTAATAACATTTCAGAGGGAAATACTATGGATTCTTTTACTTTTTCCATTTCTAAAACTGCAATCAACAGTTTTCTAACCGCTAACTTAAGCATTTGTACTAACTATATAAGCTAGCAGCAGTTTAACAAGTTATTATTTTGAAATAATGATTTCAAATTTGATGCTTTACTTGCAATGGCTTCTACTTTTACCCAAATCAGATTTCAAGTGTAGGATTTGTTACAGTAACACATTAAAAGCTCCTGTGACTGAAACATGCAACATACATAGTTCTATATAACTTTTAAAACCAAACAAAGCCATCACTGACAAAATCAAATAATTTTTATATAGCTGTTTTTAATGAGTGTAGAGGCTGCAGGGGGTAGGTGTGAGACAAGGCAACCATCAGCATGTTCTAAGACTTTTCTTTAGTTTTTAATGCAAAGAGTCATGGTAGCTGTAATGCTTTAGTGTTAAAAACAACAGGATTAGATTAGATTAGATTTTGTGCTGGAAAATCTGCCAACACAATTAGCAAAATGATCAGAGGTACAACTTATTCATAGGGGGCACCAAAACCAACACAAACCAAAACTTCCATGTAGGAGCTTTTTTTTTTCTTTTTTGTGGGGGTGGGGATTTTTTTTTAAATCCCTCATTTCAGCCTCTATCTGAAACGCTTCATTCCAGCTACTGTCTCTTTAAGGCCCCTCTAGTATTCCAGAACCAAGCACTCTGGAAGTCTCCTTCACTGTTGTCATGCAAAGACGTCATGTTCCTCTTTTTAATATGACAAATTTTCCCTTTAAAGAGATTTAACAACTTGTGATGTCACCAATAGATCACATTTCATGGTGACCTCACTGACCTCTTGTGTGACTTATTGAACAAGCTAGTTAGAGCAAGTTTTAAAGTATGAAGAGCATCATACCACTTCTGTAAGTATGTAAACACCGACTGACCACAGCGCTATTTTTTGGTGAATGTCTGAGATGTCTTGGACAGTTTCTTGATTTTCTGTGACAACAAATGATGACTTTATATTAGAAGGAATGCAGGAAATAAAACCAAGCTATTATGTGCTTGACACTTGTGTTTTTCAACCAGTCCATAATAACGAAGGGCTGACATGCTATCGCTCGTCTACAGTACATCAGCTGACTGAAGACATTGGGAAGCATTTTACACACATTTCTAAGTAAATCAAAGATTCAACTATGAAATCAAACAGAGCAGCACACTTTAGGGGAAACTGAAATACAAAATAAGAGAAGCAGAAACTTGGGGGTTTAGAATTGTGTGCAGCGATGTCTGCATACTTTCTTAGTACTTGTCTTTTCTGACTAAGAGCTAGAAGGAAGCTGCCTGCCTGGTCATCCAAACAGTGGAAACAATGTTGGTGCGACCGCAGCTCCCTCCCCTCCCACCCATTAAAATTCACTCCCTCCAATCCTTGAACCCGAAACTTAACTGCAACAATAATGAGGATTGATTTCCCTCATCCTCTTTTCTGGCTTCTTTCTTTACTATATTTTTCATGTCTTTTCTTTCGTCCCTGCTTGCTGGGAATAATTTCAGCTCAGATTTTTTTTTTTTAAGTCGCTTCCCTCTTTCATCCTCACTTTCCTCTCTCCTACTTTCCCTCCACATCTCTCCATCTGCGGCGGTACTGCTGACTCGTCTCTCCTGGGATTGTGCCTGCTTTGATTTGGAGCTCAGAAACCATAGCTAAAACAAACACACACATGAAGACACACACACGTACACATACACACACACACACACACACACACACACACATATATATATATATCTATATATACACCTGGAAACACTAGGGGTGATTACCGCTGTCTGCCAGAGGTAAGAAAGGAAAGAAAGTGTGTGTGTTGGAGTGTGTGTGTGTGTGTGAATCTAAGAAGGTGAAGGAGGCAACTTTTACTACTTATGTCTCAACTTTGAACCACACTTTTTATTTTTTCAACACACATACACACACATACTCTCTCACACACACTCACACATCTTTTGCTCTGGTTCTGATTTACCAGTAGTATGTCACCCTTCACCAGTAGCCCTCCCTTCCTCCGTGTGTGTGTGTGTGTGTGTGTGTGTGTGTGTGTGTGTGTGTGTGTGTGTGTGCGTGTGTGTGTGTGTGTGTGTGCGTGTGTGTGTGAAGGCAGCATAAAGGGCCCTTTATTCGCGTTGGACAGGGAGAGGAAATCAGCTTTAGAAGTAAAAACAGAGGGAGCAGGAGAGCGATGGAGACCACAGGGCTGCACATCTGGAGTTATTACAAGGCTTCCTCCTGCTTGCCAAGAAAACGCCGACATTCCTGCCCTCGCTACAAAGACCGAGGAGCCTCTGCTCTCCTCCAGACCCACTCCTACACACACATCCATCAACCGAAAACCGCACATACACTCACATGTGCCATAAGAAGATGCAATAAAGGACATCCAAACACACATCTGCCTCCACGTGAACACGCAAACGCAGACATCCTTGAATCTAACTAACATACGCTTCCACTCAAAGAAGTTCCCTCCCTCTGCAGCCAATCCTTCACTCCCTTTCCAAACTTCCTGTTCACCTTTGACCTTCCACTTTCTCCTGAAAATCCAGAGAAAAAAAGAAAGAGGGAAAAAAAGAGAGAGGGGAGGGAAAGAAGAAAGGGAGAAAGCCAGACAGAGAGGAGGGAAGAAAGAGGAAGAAGAGGGGAGAGGAAAAACGGGGGGCCGGCGAACTCCTCCTCCTCCTCCTCTCTCCATATCTCCTCTCTCTCTCTCCTTCCTTTTTCTTCTTCTGTCTCTGGAAGGGGAAACTTGGTGGCCAGTTGTTTGCCACGTCGAGCCTCCAGCCAGTCCATCTTGATCACTTTTTTTTTTTTGACTTGGAGAAGAAGAGATAACTTGTGGAAACACTTTCGGTGAACTCAGTGGAAATCAACGGGGATGAACCAAGTCAAGAAGGAGTCTCGAGAGAAAAGAGTACGAAGAAGAAGAGGGATCACGGAAGACAACAAGATGTGCGGAGAAGAAGATCAGTCATGTCACAGGTATTGCCTAAAGAAGAGTTCTGGTTTATAACTTCTGCATTTGACAAGATAAAAGATTGGGATGTTTCATCTTTGAGCTCAGCTGATCACAGATAATCGGTAATAACTTTCATATCAAGAGCCCTTTAAATCCATAAATCTGTCTGTTGGGATTTTAATTTTTAAACAGCGCCATCTAAAGAGCGCAAGATGTTAAAAACCTCACAGCGTCTGCTTCTTGTTTATTTATTTTTGACCTCAGGGGTCAGCGGGGGCAAACCGAGTTGACATTGTACAAATTTGCTTTAAATGGGGTATAACCCTGTCTGTGTGCTTATACTTAGCGGCCTGTCTTTATCTCTGCATGCTGTCTAGTTTTACTTATTTAGATGCAGAATGGGTGCAAAAAATGGCAAAAAAATGGAGAAAAAAGCCCCCCCCACCACCCAAAAAAAAAAGGCTGAATAGATCCAGAAAATCATCAGATTTTCCTGAGCAGATGTTTTTTTATTTGATTCTTAAAGATGTTTCTGTGGGGATGATAAGTGTCGGAATTAATTTTGCTATTTTGTCTTTCCTCCTCCAGAGTGGAGTCTGGATTTGTGTCTTACAGCAGGAGGGAAAGGCGTGAACTCAGCCAGTAAGTTACTTCCACATCCATCTAACCTCTCCTCCTCCACCTCCTTCTCCTCCTGGATGTTGTGTCTCCTCTCGCCTGATCAACACTTTCACAACAGAGAAACTCCAGAGCGTGACGCTGGAATCACAGTGAGTATGTAAGTAGTGAGAAATAAATCAGAGTGTTTTTGAAAGGATCCAAAGAAGAATACTAGCTTCTCCTCCAGCCGCCCGACCCGCCTGCCCAGTGTTCAGACTACCTGTTCAGGAAGTAGTGGTTGTACAGTAGTCTGCACATTGGTTAGGCTGGCCGGGGAAGCACGGGATGACCTGAAAGAGCACATCATCCGGTTGTGGGAACATGCAGCACCACCCTTCATCTATGTGGACAAAACCAAATAAAGCACACAGTCTCCACCACAGTGGGCCTAACTTTGGATTTATGAGTGACGCATACGTCAAAACAATCCTGCTGCTTTGTGTAAGTTTTGCATTGTTCCGCTTGTCAAAAAGTCAAATCTGCTGAAGACGAAACTGTAAACGATGGTGTTGCGTAACTGAAATAAACACGCTTGTGCATCTACTTGACACTGTATGTGTGTTTCTTTATTCACACAAGGGACGTGATGATGAAAAAGGATCATAACTGTATAAATAGAAGTGAAGGCTGCATGACATTTCCATCACATTGTTTATTTTTCTGCAAACAGCTCAGGGAGAACCACAGAGGAAAAAAAAAGTACCCAAAAAGATAACTTCACCACACAGTAAACCCCCAGCATCGCTCTGCATGCATGCTCGACCAAAATGTACAATTACATCTCAGCCTTCGATGCTCCACTTGCAGCGGTTTTACCTCAAATGACCATGTAATGCTCAAGGAGGCGGAAAGCCACCGTACGAAAATATTTGCCACTTTTTATGACTCTTTGTGTAGCTCTCCTTAAAATACTGTTGTGGGTTTGGAGTTTGCAGGTGACGTCATGTGAAGGATTACAAGTTTAGCCCTGCTACCCTTTGCTTTATTACGGACAGGCTACAGTTTGTCTGAATAGATAAAAGAAAAATAAAAGCCACATCGAAGAATTCTGAATTCTTAGTACAAAAAAACAGAGAGGAAGACGGCAGGAGCATTCACACGGTGCCTCATCACAGAGCATCGTCTGCAAGAATGAAAAACCACAAACCAACCTGTTTTCATTTACAGCCACCAAGTCACACACATCAAAAACACACACACACACATGTACACACACACACAGGGGTATGGTAGACGTGTTACTGGTGAGTTCGCTGAAAGCAGCAGTCTGCCTTCTCCCCCCAGGATGTTTACAGCTGGGATCACCAGGCGAGTCTGGCTTTCTGGCAGCTTTACAGCAAAGGCAGGGAAACCCGGGCACACACACACACACGCACACAAACACACACACACACACACAAAAGAGCAGGAGAGGGCATCCAAAGAAAATACATCTAGCGGCCACTCAAAGGACAGCAAAGTTGTAACTTAAACTCACTTTTCTGTGTGTGAACAGGCCGGATTTTGAGCTGGAAGTCTATAAAGCTCCCTTTTAAAATTTCTTTTCATCCATTTTTCTCTCCCTCCCTCTCTTCTTCCTCGTTTCTCTGCTTTGGGAAGTTTTAAGCAACCCTGATTCAAAGAATTGGCATGTCCTGTGGTAATACAGACCAGAAGGTTTCAAGGCACACACACACACACACACACACATACACTATAACCAAAACATCCTGGCACCACTCACTGGGTTGAAAGTTATTATTAGTGTCTGGGGGTGGTGTGTGCATGTGTGTTTCTGCGTGTGTAACCAGGCTGCGGCAAGGGTTTTCCCCATGACGAGAGGCAGTCAATAAAACGGTGCGAGGAAGAGAGACGTGAGTGTGAGTGTGTGAGCCTAAAACTTGACAAAAAGAACTTTTTTTTCTCCTCAGGTTTTTTTCATTACTCTATATTTTTCCTTTAAATCGAAACACAAAACCGGTTCCAACTTTTCATCAGTGGTGTGTATCTTGGCATGTGTTTACCCAGGTGCACATGTGTGTATATGCCCTCAAGAGAACCTCTGGTGTGTGTGCATGTGTTTGTGTGTGTGTGTGTAACTGGACTATAAAAATGTCCAGCTTTGATAGAAAACATAATGTGAAGTCCTTTGCAGTTCCCTTCAGCCTTGGCACCCTGTGTTGGTTTTGGGTCTCCCTGCGCTCTCGCTGCTCCATGTTCAAATAAATATACAGTACAAGAAGCGGGAGGAGGAGAGAGTGAGACAGAAAGGGGGAGAGAGAGGAAAGCCAAAGAAGAAGAAGAAGAGGAGTGTCCGCTGGTTTTGGGGATGAATCTTTGAGGATTTAGAGGAAAGATAAAAACCTTTTCCTCCTTCTTTCTCCAATTTCTCCCTCAACTCCAAATGTTCTTGCTCCTTGCGCTAACCAGCTAACAAGAGACACTCCTGCCTCCTACAACTCAGCCCGCTCATGCTCGCTTCTTTGAAATGAAGTAAGTTTATTAGAAGCAGCCAGTGTGTGTACGTGTGTGTGTGTGTGTGTGTGTGTGTGTGTGTGTGTGTGTGTGTGTGTGTAATTGGGAACAGGGCAGGGCAAGGGGCTCTGGTATGCACATGTGGGTGCCAGCTTCAGTGTCTGACATTCTGGGGGGTCCTGACTCTTTGTAAAGGGCCCTCTAGGTTATACACACACACACACACATACACACACACACACAAATATGCATACACTTATGTCAGCGAACAGCAGTGCGGCTGTGGCTAAGGCCTGGAGACACTCAGACTGTGGCAAGCTCCTAATAGTTCTGCAAAGCATCATGGGACACCGCTTTGACCAGTCTGTCCAGTAACAAAACACAACGGGTCAAAGTGTCTCAGTGTGCTGTAGTTTTTGCCTTTGGGCCACAAAGCGGAAAACAAACTCTGAAATAAACCAAATAATTTCCTGGTTCTGTGTTTTGGTGGAAACTGTTATAACCATAGTGTTCTGAAACAGGATCCCAAACATGTTGCAGCTCTTTGCAGTTTGCTCTTGTTTAGCGTCCGATTGTGAGAATGAGCTGCATCTCCACTTACCAAAACAATGAATGCATGTTTGAAAAGGCGTTAAAACGTTCCTATCTTTGATCAAGCTCTCAACAACCTCACTGGCTTGTATCTCACAGTACATGGGAGCTCTTTTGTCCTGTTTTTTGTTTTGTTTTTTTCAACGAAGGGTATTTTTTTAAAGAGGGGATTGTTAATGTATTGTTTGTTTTAGGAAAAAGAATTCAGTGAACTCCTGTTGGGTGTTCATTGATTTTGGGTGAGATGTTTTCAGTTTCATTATGCAGGACAATCAGTCAACCTGAGAAAGATTTTCTCTGTCTATGAGGCTAAGGGCCATATCTTTGGTCATTAGCAGTGGCGTGCACGGCCTTTTGAAGGGCAGGGGTAAAAAAAAAAAGTTTTTGTTACCCAAGAGGGCAGTTTATCATGTTTTAACCAGCCAATAGGGCAGTTTGGAGCACATTTAGGCTCCCAAGAGGGTATCTTGTTGTTCAATTTGGCCCCCAACCCCAAGCAGGAACTTTAGAGTGTTTTCAACAACTATCCCCTGAGTTTAATCATGGGTCAAATTTTACCCGCTAACACTAAAGACGTAGGCAGCTTTCAAACACAACACAAGGGCTAGTTAAAAAATGGCTAAGCTAATTTCTCTACCAGCAAACATTATGTGGGTGACTTTTTCATAATTTTTTATTTCAGAAGTTATAAAATTACAAGATTGGCCGATATAGAGGCATGGCTGACTGAATGACAGGAGAAAACTCTGTAGCTGTTAGCATAGAAGCTAACAGTCCTCCTCTTCCAGACTCAAACACAGCTAGGTTGAGTTCATCTTTCCGAACAATGACTGGCTTCAAAATTCTGTATCAGAAACAAATGAGTGATGCCATCGACACGTCCATATATTAGACCGTCTAAGCTCAAGACATCAAGCCTGCAGCTTCAAGGATCCTATGACAAAGAACTCCAGGGTACAAAAACTGAAAAGTGCAAACAAACTATCTCTGTGTGATTGGTGTCCTACCTCATCATCCTTGTACCAGGACAGAGACTCGGCAGTGAGGACGAACCAGTACTCTTTGGCTCCTCCCTTCATGATGCCGATGTTGTTGATGGTCAGCCAGCCCTTCCTGATCACCTGAGAGACACACAGGCACAAAAGAAAGTCTTTGAAAAAAACATTCAGATGGAAAAAATGCACTTCATCTCACCTATCTAACACAGTGTTAGTAACTTTGTCTCTAAACTACACTAACTCCTGCAAGCGGAGAGAAAGCAGCAACTGCTACAAACACCAACTCGCCTACATGATTAACACTCCTCACTCTTCTTTTATCCTACTTTTCTGACTTGTATTCAATCTCTTTACCATAAACAGCAACTACAGACAGGTACAGTACATGATGTGCATGTTTTAATTACCTTGAACCGATCGTTAACTCCTCTCTCCGGCTGAATGAGAATGTGGAGAGAAGGTTACAAAGCTATTTGCCAGCGCAGGGGCATTCAGTGCAAAGTTTGGTTCAGTACCAGCACATTACAGCTGGCTGCTGGGACAGCAGCGAGGGCACAGCAAGCAGGATAGGCAGGGGCAATAAGAGGAGTCGGGGGGCTAAAACAATAACAGGGGTTTTCCACCCTTTTTGAGACCATGCAGGGAAGTGCAGGAGTATGAATGTTTTGGGGTTTTTTTACTGAGGGGTCAAAATCTTTAATATTCATCTGAGGGTTTTTGCATTTACTCGGGCTGTCAGTGTTAACATACTGTATCAATCCTGATTTGAAACGGACACATTATTCTTCTGTAGCCATTGCTATTTTACCACTTTTGGCACATAATACATAAAGCTACCGCAGTGTCTTCATGCTTCCTTCTGAGTGCTGTAATGGAAATTAAGCAGACTGTGCCATTGAATGGCACATTTCACTTCATCTCACAAACAGCTCAGGGGAAAAATCAAAAGTAACTGGTGCTTTGTGTCACACAGAATCGATTATATTATCCAATATTATATTATCCATACTATCAAAATTTAACAATAATTGCAATTCACATTTATTGTTACACAGCCCTTGTCTACCAACGCTTGGTCTCTTTCTGACATCATTCCCCAACTCTCTCTCTTCCTGCTCTGTCCAGTGTCCTCTTTAAATAAAGCCTTAAATGTTCGAAAAACACACTTCACATATGTGGAAATGCATGTTTACATCAATCTAAATATATACATATGTAAAGAGGGGCACCCATAATAATCTTTGGTACTCAAAACTAAATGAAATAAAAAAAATGATGCCCCAAAAGCAGAATTATCATTTAATTTCTTTTTAAGATCTACAAACACATAAAACTAGCACAATATAGGAACTAAAAATCTTTTTCAGTGGGTTAATTTTACACAGTACTCTGTTCTACAGGAAAAGTTAAATTCATCTGTGCATTAATTCATGCTCATATCTTTATTAAATTGACCAGTAATCATATTATCTGTTATTTGTTTTCTTGTGTAATTTTGTTTGTATTTAAATTTTCTAGATTTTGTTTTCAGTCATTATTTTTTATCACCTTTATTATGATCTGCACTGTGTTTAGCTCTTTGGCACTTCTGTTTTAACTTTCCTCAAAACCCTCTTTTGCTTTAGTTTGCCTTTTTTTCAGAGATGAAACAAAGTTAGTAAATATTTTTCTTAATATGTTTTAAAATGAAATAATTTAACATTTTCTTACTAAAATTTCCGCTCAGTCAGTATGTTTAGGTTACAAAGTTGTCTTCTGGAGGTTGGCAGAGTGCTCAACCAGGAAAAACAGAAGCTGCAGGACAGGCTAGATTTATCACTAAACAGGAAGTGCAGATCACCACTTTGTTTATAATGTGCTCCTGACCTTTGACCTCTAACCTGGGTGGCTGTTATGACAACTGACAATTAACTATGGAGGCGACACATGTCTGGTTTTAATTCCCTCTGGCCTTCTACTATTTGGGGTGAGGAGAGGAGGAGAATAAAACAAATGGAAAAGGGAGCAGGGAAGGAGAGGTTTGATGATGTGTGGATCTTTGTTCCTTTGGTCTCTGCTATCACACAGCATCCCTTCTTATTTATGTAGTTCAAGCTAGTACTGCAGGCTGTCTCTTCACTGCTTTAGCAAACTGTGATGATTTTATCTTTCTGTACAGTTAGTGTGTATGAGTATAAGTGTGTGCATCTTCAGTGAACACGCTGCTGAAAAAGAGAGGAAAGGGAAGCAGCCAAGCATCCCCGAACACAGCCACCTGCTCATCTACTGGTGGTTCTTACAAAGCACATGATACACACACACACACAAATAAAAAAACATTCACACACGCACTCATGAATCCACAATCAACCACAACCATAAGTGAACACATATGCCTGTCCTCTGATCCAAACAGACAAGAAAAGATGAGCACATACGCATGTAAGCCTTTATCAGACATGCACACGATCACACACACTCATTAATCAAACATACATACAGATTACTCACCATGATCTCATCCTGGAGCAGAAAAGCCACAAAGAGGTCAACAAAGAGAGAAAACAGAGGGATCACTCAGAGGAAAACACAAAAGAAGAAACCCAAAACCAAGAGCTGAAGAGAAGAGAGCAAAGAGGTCACTCAAACAGAAGATTAAGATGCTATCAGAGGGAATCTGCAGGAAGAGATATGCAACAGAAGATATGTGTATTTACAGACGGGTTTATTCAACCCTTTCACACACTGAAACAATTTTCATCTAAACACTAACGATCTCCCCGGGTTAGCATAGTCTACAGAATAATGAATTCCTGTCAGTTTGAAGCAGACACAGTAATAGCAAAATCTGTTGACTCATGTTAGTGTTTGCTGTGTTTTTCTCTCGCTACATTTGTCCTCAGAGCTGTCCATTATCATTTTTCATTTGCGGCAACAAATAACTAACTCAAACTAAACTACAGAGAACATGCAACACTTGAACTTTAACTTCTGTTCTGACTTTAAAGTTTGACACAAGTACCGTCTGTCAGTAGGGGGAGCTCTGCATGTTTTGGTTTCACTTTATGGGGGGTGCACACATAATGATTTTCTGTATCTTAAGCAGTTTTTTTCTGTTAGATAGCCCACACATGAAGATAAAAAATCGGACACTGAACGGTTTCGATCGTACTGTGTGTGGTGTGCTCCGATAATCTCAATTTAGCTCACCACACACATAACAATTCTGTCTCACCACCGATCTTAAATCTCGTCCTCCAAGACAGAAATCTCATGTGACCAAACGTGATCTACAAAAACGTAGAAGAAGAGACATAGCAACAGATAGCAGCAATCTACTCACACCAAACGCAACATGAAAGTGGACATAGAGGAGGGAGTGGTGGTGGTCTTGGGACTTTTTTTAACAGAAAATTCCCAAACCAAAAAAAGAAAAGACTCTGGAAAAAATCCTAGAGACAACGACTTTCCTCATAAACTTTCCGTGTCAGGTCAGCCATGCTTGATTTGTTTACGTATGCTTCCTTGTTTCTCAGTCAGCTTGCCTCCTGATTGGCTACATTTTATTCTACAACACAACTCAGAGTCATGACTTGGGGGGAGTCGGCTTTCCCCACACACACACACAAAGATTTTTGGTCGTGAATGTTGAACAAGTTTAATGTTTACGATTGTTGGCCCAACCCCTTTTTAACAAACAAATTCAATCTTAACACACCTCAGACCACAGGATAATCATATAAGACTTAAGGTAATTGTGCGTTGTCCATCCTTGGTCGGGAAGGAGGAAAATCAGGACAAAAACAGCCCGACATTCGTTATGTGTGTTCCCCGCTTTAGGAAGCTGGCATGTCGCCCTTCTTTTCAAACAGTCTCTTCTCATTGAGCATGCAGACACAAAATGTGGCAAAGATTTTAATTGTTATTTTTCTTTTTTTAATTCGATTAATTAATTTTTTAATTTTCTTAAATATTAACATTGTTTTTGGAGTTGTTGTGTTCTTTTAGACCATTTTCTGGTTTTAGTTCACATATAAGCCATTCGTGGGTTTCTACCAAACCCACACTCATGGGTTTGTATTAACTTAAATGTGTTATAGTTGTATGTTTGTTAGCTTTAATGATTGTGTAAATAAACAAAAAATGGGTAAAGTTTAAAAGATTTTGTGAGTATTTTAAAGGTTTTTTTTTTAAATATTGTGACGACTTTTAAAGATTTTTTTTTTTTTTCAAAATAAACCACTGCATTTTTTCAGTTGAAACCAGTGGCAGGCACTGCTAATTCTCTTCTCCTGTCTATTTTGATGTAGTTTGAGATTCAGACATGAGTGCTCCTTATTTAATTTTTAATACCATGACTGTTCTTGTTAAATCCATAAAAAAACAAAGCGATAAAAAGGTGACAGATATTCTGCAACAGTCCTCAGCTTGTGCAGACGTCACCCTTATTCCACCAAACAAAGTTGTTTGAGGATTCAACGACTGTTATGAACTGTGTTGAAGCGCTGCATTGTGTAGGTACAGACTGCTGCAGGGTAACAAAATACTGTGGCCGTGCTACATTCAACTTGGGTAACACGGGAATTTGAGTGCTTACATGGGGAAGCCTTGAGGAAAGTATGTATGAAGTTCAGATGTCATGTTTCTGTTAGACAGACGTGACACGCTGCATGTCTTGAAACACGTTTCTGCAGCTTCATGAGAGTTACTGTGTATGTGTTTTAACCTTTAACATGTAGAGGGGCATGTCAAGATGTGGACACAGTACCTGGTTTCCAGATGCTTTCTTCTTGTTCATCTGGTGGACCCTCTGCTGAGCGCTGCATGAGAAAACACATCAGGGGATTTTGGTCTTAAACGGTTTCTCCTTCTTGTCAAAATTCTTGCTTGTGTTGTACGTCGCTTTGGAAAAAAGCGTCTGCTAAATGAAATTGTAGAATTGTAGAATATAAACTTTATATTGAAGGAAAAGAAATCAAAATCGTACTTAGCAAATCCAATGAAGTCCTCATGGTTGGTGTTCATGTAGGACAACTCAATGTCTATCAAAAGCAACACCTAAAAAAAGAGAGAGTGTAAGTGAGAGCTGGCTGTTCTCCATACAGCCATTTATTAATGACATACATTTTTTACTCCTACCTGTCCTTTGGTGCGGTTTTCCCGGTCTCTAATATGCTGGGTGACGATTCTCTCCATCTCCTCTCTCAGCTGTGGATACTGGGCCAGCTGTGAGCACAGAACGCAGCAGGTAGGTAAAATATCCACATGCCAAATCCCACTCTCTCATACACATTTATTCCAAAACAACATACGTACAAGCTCCAGTAAAATAGCTAACTATATTATTCCACTCACAGAACCACATCACACAGTTCCACTAAAACAACAAAGTACATTACAGAAACCCAACTTAACAGGTTTTTTTTCCTGGACTTTGTCCCAGACTCAGCACTCGTCTTTGCACAGATTTCAGTTCAATTTTTATGTCCACAATTTGTTGTCAATATGGAAGAAACGCAGAAGAGGAGTGCAGAGTCTGATAGTACAACACAAACACAGAACAAACAATGTTCCTGGCAGAAAAGCGTCTTTTTCCCAGCACACTGCGGGTCTTTTTTCCATGAGCTCATTGCAAGCCCACAAACACAGACATTGGTGGGCCTCCAATGTCACACAGACGCATTCAAAAAGTGTGAGGAAAGAAGAAAAATCAAAACCAAAATCACAGCCCAAGAGAGAAAAATATGTGCTGTTCACTTTCAAGTTACAAATGCATCTTTGGGTACTGTCAGCAAGCTAAATGTGTGCGTGGAAGACCGCTCCATGATTTAGTGCTATCTGGGTTTGGTCCATTTACAAAGCAGAGATGACCTATGATGACTGGATGTGTTTAATAATAGGATACACTGTTAAGATGTTTACTGGTGTTATGAGGTACTGACAGCTGCCCATGTTTCTGTTCTTCTTTCCAGACAGCGCTCAGAATAAAAAGGTATTAAGAAATACTCCCTTGGCAATTCCAAAATGTGTTGAAACAGTATGAGTGGAGCTGTATACAAAGAGTTCCTTTGAGCAGGTAATTTTTGAAAAGTTTCTTTAACAAAAATAGAAAGCTAAAGAATTTGTTAATAGAAAAACTATAAAACTAAAATTAGCTTACTGAGCTAGGCTACGGAGTTTCCTAATATTTCAGATGAGTGTTTCATTGTGTAAGGAGATTATTTCACAAATACCAAATTAGGACTAATAAACTATATTCAAGAGTTTATTTTTTATCTGTATGCTCTTTAGTCTCAGTTTTTCAGCATTATGCCAAAATGTAGCTAAACCAAAGTTAGCCGTAGCTAACTGTATAAATATGCTTAAAAACACTGCATACGGCTGTGTAAAAAATAAAATAAAAACACAGCTTTATGTAGTGTTTTTGGTATATTTTTAAAGTAAGCTTGATTAACTAGCAAGTTAAGAAAAGTATAAATTGTAAGCTAGTTGTGAGAATCCAGTTGTTTGAGGCTAAAGTAATAAAAGTAAAGCTGAGCAAAGTTTTAAGCAAAATCACAGTTAGCTTAATTGCTCAGCAAGCTATTACAAAAGCTTTATTGCAACTGCTAAAATGTTGGTAAGCTACAAGAAGCTGACTTTTGAGCTTCATTATTTTGCTGAATTAAGTAATGACTTTGAAATCAAATACTACATCAAAGCATTGTTTTTCTTATCTTCGTCTTATATGTTAGACAGTATTTTAAAAATTACACCTGGTTGTAGTGTTTCAACATATCCATAACATTAGCTTGGTTAACTAGCAAGCTGACAAAATATTAGTTGTAAGCTAGCAGTGAGAATTCAGTTGCAGCTTAGAATTTTAATGATGTGCATGAAATTAGGACAGTCTTATGCAGCAGAATAAAATATTGCAAGATTATCGTAATAATGTGATACAGCTATGAAGAGTTTAAGCATAGTCAGTTAGCTTAACTAGCTAACGAGCTATTACGTCAGCTACATTTCAACTGCAAAAACAACTATGGTAAGCTAAAAGAAGCTGACTTTTTGACACCTTTATGAATTTAACACTTGTGTCACACAGTTAAACATGACTTAACAATCATTTTAAAGTTAGAATTAAATATATATATATTTCTATAAATCATTGTGTCACTCCTGTTCTCCTTATCTAAAGGCTCCTTATCTGAATTGAACTTGATCACTTTGTGGGCGTTGCACTTCCTCTGAATATTTTGTGGAAGTCACGACAACCATGAAATTTTAAATAAAAACAATAATAATAATAATAATAATAATAATAATAATAATAATAATAATAATAATAATAAAAGAAAAACCAAATTGTAATTTTTGCTTTTAAAAGAGTGCATTGTATCTTGAAAGTGGACAAAGGCTGTATCCAATGAAGTGTTTCATTTATTTAAAACTGAATTTTAATTTAAAAAAAAAAAAAAGCAGGAAAGTTTTCTTTTTTTTTCTCCAAAGAAGGCTGCAGGCAAGATGCTCAAACTCAGACCAACATGCAACGCATAGATTAGATGCAGAATGGCAGGGAGGGGAGGGGAATAAGGATAGGAGAGAGGATGACAGAGGAAAACTTCAAACTGACCCCTTTGTGGATTTTCCCAAACACTGTACAATATAATGTAACACATTTAAAAACAATTTGTTTCTGAGAATGAAATCAAGATGAAAGTTTGACAGAGAAGAGAAATCCCAAAGGAGGTCACACTCTGCTTTTAGGTTGTTTTGCTTTGCGAGGACGCAGCTGGTTGAAAACGTTGAGGACTATGGGATGGAAAGGATAAATTAAAAAGACAAATAAAATGATGCTCGATTAATTAGTCAGAGTGGAACTTCACAATCAGTCACTCGGCTGTATTAAACCATAATGACAAAGACACAAACAGTCTTTTAACAATGCAAATGAAACTTTTTCTAGTCTGTTAAGCATGCAGGTTGTTTGACAACAACTTGGTAAATTGTCAATACACATCAAACTATTGAATGAAAAATAACATTATAAAAGTTTAATAAAAACCACAAGTTTTAGCAATGCTTTATTAAAGCTTCAGAGTAAGGATAAACCTATATTTTCTGGCTGATGTGATAGGTCCTTGATTTAACATATTTCATTATTAAACTACAAATGTTAGACGAACATGTGTTGGATAGTATACCATCTACTTTACTCCGAACATAAATCTACTAAATCTAAATCTTTAATTCACATTAAAAAACTGTGCAGTTCTTTTTTATGTTCTTATTCTTAGGACATTTTTGGAAAAATTGATTGACACTCCTTTCAATTTTTTATACTTTTTAAATACACTAAGAAAAGTAGCTCTCTTTCAACACCTTACATCCACACTGGTAACACCCAGCCATCGATCTACTCTTTCCTGTGGTATCAAAAGAATTTATTCAAGTGGCTTTAGTATTTTACCTTTTGACTACACTTATGAATGGTGGAGGTGAGTTCGCTCACAACCATATCTATACACTTCAGAGTGGGCTCCTTCAGCTTTTGGATCTGCTTTTTCACTATAGCCTCAAAAGCCAGGTCAGGGGTGAAGAGCCCCGTCCTGTAGGGATAAGCAGGTGACACAGGAGAGAGGAGTGGGGGAAAAAGTAAAGGAAGAATACGAAGAAATAGAAGAAAGAAGTAAAGCATCAAAGAGTTTTGAGAGAGAAAGTGATACAGTGAGTGTAGGAGATATGAAAAAGCATGAAAACAGATGGCAAGGGAAAAGGAGAATACTCAGACAAAGATAGACAGAAACAGGAAAAAAAACAGATGAAAAGATAAAAAAGTCAAGGAGAGGTGTGAAGGTTGGGAGGGGGGTAAACAGCACAGAAGGAAGAAAATGCAAGTGAGACATCTGATTTCCCCTGAAGCCATTCTAAAACAGGACCGTGCTGGACTCTCTCTCTATTACCAAAGAGAAAACACAGAGCAAGATGAGAGAAAGAGGAAGAAAAAGAGGGAGCTCACAGCCTGCACAACTCCACCAGCCAGAAACTTTAAGCAACGCAGTGCGAGCCTGCAGCTGTGCACCGCCGACATTCAGCCAAATAAGCCTCAATTCCTCCTGCTGTTGACCCTTTCTCCACCCGTCCCTCCTTCTCCTCTGACTTTTAGTGGGAGTGTAATAATAACATTTATTATCCCATGGCCTCCAGGTTGTTTCAGCTCCAACCGCTGTTAAAATTGTTTGGTCACAGAGGATCAACTTGGATATAGACTACTGCTCTTTTTCTGGCCACACTCACAGGCCTCCATAGCTGAGAGTGGCCCCTGACGCCCATTGAAGAGCAAATAAATTATAATTTCCATGGCTCCTGTCTGCTGCAGGTGCACAACTGCAATCTCTCTCACACACACACACACACACAAGAAAGTCTAGAGGCTGAGGTCATCCAATATGGCTGCCAGGGATTCACAAAAATCCAGCTATTTGATTAAACATGAAAAAATTCTGGATCCAAAAAAAAGGAAAATCTTTCCTTTACAGGATCCTCTTTTATAGTGTGCATTCCATAATCCACACTAATTACCAACCACGAAGATGAGATCATATATTCGGATTCTATGTGTGCAAACAAGATGATTACGAGTAAAAAAAAAAAATTTAACTATTAACTTTTGGATTAAGATTTTAATTTGTGAGAAGAAGACGATCCCATAAGGCTGTTAGGTCACGAGTTCTACAAAATTATCTTGTGTGAATAAGATACTAAGTTGTGTAAACAAGATACCAGTAAAAAAATTGTGCTCAGATTATCTTGCAAAAAGACAACAATTAGCAAAATTCTATGTTGTTTGATCAAGATACATGTAGATACATTATATGTGCAAGCAAAATGAACACTTGTAAAAACAAGATTTTAACTTGGGCATAAATCTTGTTTTCTACTGTTAGGTCACTAGTTCTGTAAAATGCGTGAACAAGATACAAGTAAACAAAAGAAAAAATATTATCTCGTAGAAAGGTTATAACATACCAACATTCTATGTTGTGAGATCAAGATCACTGAAGTAACAAGACAGACGACAACAAGAATATGTCTAATCTGAAACCAGAGATAATTTTGAGCAAGATACTTTAGACTTGGTATCAGCCTAATAAAAGACCCATCTTGTCCTTAATCCTGAGTGATACACCTAAAATGAAATAAGAAGCAAATATTACGAAATATCTTATTCTTACAAACTGCAGCTGGTAAACAAAATGTTGCTCGTTGCAAACGATAAATACTTGATTTTGTAATTCATTTATGTGCAAACAACATAAATATGACATCAACATAACTTCCTAACAAGATAATCACAAGTGATATCTTGTTACAAACTATCAAATGTTTCTTATGACAAGAAATAGTTTGGGCTAGAAAAAATATTCATAATGCAAAGAGATGCAAAATATCTTTTGTAAAACTTTTGTAAAAAAGGTATCTTGGATATACAAGATACATGAAATAGTAAGTAACTACACCAGGTGTCGTAAATTTGGTTATAGTAAAAGTCTAACTTGTGTCCGTGCATGTTTTTATGATCTCCTGTAAAAACAGAAGTGTATGCTGGTATCTTGCAACTAACGTCATTGGGGTGGGACACATAGGCTAACTGGGATGCAGCACAAAGGTTGTTTTTTTATTTATTTCATGTTATTTTATTTTTGCCAAAACAGCCTGTATATCTCGTTTTTCAAAGTACATGTGACTATGAGAAGTAATCACAGATAGGTATGCTTTGAAAATGTCAGATTAGTAAATTTTGAAAGAACACAGGTTTAAAAAGGTAGCAAGTTCAAGCAGAGGACATTGGTCACTCTCTCCTTTATGACTTATTGGCGGCAAGCATTTTAATCAGACTCATGAACACAGATCCTGAGGCTGCTTTGACATTTAACGTTTCCAGGCAACAATATTTTGATGACTTCTCAGCCTCCTCACTAGTTTTCTTCAGCACAGTTTTCTATCACAGCCAGCCCGTCCAAAGCGGCACATTAGGCAGGCAGGACAGCAGCCCACCCGGACCCTCCAGGAGTCCCCTCACTGTCCAGAAAAACAGCAAGGGCTGGAGAGAGCCAGGTGGTTACAGTAAGAGGGAGTGAACAGCACAAGGAATTTGCAGTTGAGGGTTAAAGATGAACATAAGTGCTATCCACTGTTTGCTTTGATAGTTTTTACCTTCTTGGTACACTGCCTAACCGTACTGACTAGCTCAGAAATGACCATGTCCACACATTTGGTGCAAGGCTCTTTTATCTTCCCAATCTGCCTTTTCACAATGGTCTCAAAGGCCATGTCTGGAGTGAAGAGGCCAGTTCTGCCCGACAGAGAGAGAATGAGCCGCAGGGCCAAAAAAAGAAGAAGAGGAGGATGATGGAAAAAAAGAAAAGAGGAGGGAAGAGGGTTGGGTAAAGAGAAGAGTGTTAATTTTTGAGGAAGTTTCGCTGATCGTGAGCTTTTTCCCAACACATGAGCAGACATAAAACCATAAAATGAGTTGGATTTAAAATATCTCTGGTGAGTACAAACTTATTTTATGTTACGTTCAATTTTTTTAACTTTGCATTAAGGTGTTTCCCAAGTTCTCAAGGTATCAGCATTTAACTATTTATTTACATAACTAGATCAAGGTTTTATCTTTCAGCATATTTTGGAATATGTCTGCATGGATGGGAAACAAAGAACAAAAAAACAAGCGTAGCACAAGAAGTAGTCTCCTATCTGATCCCTACTGACATCATTAGTATTCACCACAGTGTGTAATCTAAGTATAGAGGTCTCTGTGATTAGATAAGCAAAGTCAGTTAGATGAAGTCTGGCCAACAGAGGTGACTCAGATGAGAAGAGAGAGAGAGGTGAAGTAAAGAGGGAGGGAAGCAGGAACAAGCAGAGGGGTTAGTTTGAGGGCGGACGTGCCTGATTCCGTGGATGTTCTTGATGGCATAGCTGATCTCCTTGCGGAGCTCTTTCTCATCAAACTCCATCTGTGAAAGACAAAGAAGAGAAGACTACATACAGAAACTTTATCTCACACAAATTATTCAAACTTAACCCGATAACACAATGATTTAGTCTGCTGAGCTCAAAAAAACACAATAAAAAGGATTATTATTTCTGATTTCTGTAAAAAAAAAAAAAATGTAGCCATGTAGACAATGATTTGTGGGTGCATGTTCGGCACTGGCAGAAAAGATTTGGCAAATTTTTCATAGGCACAACCCACTTACTCAGCTCTGCTGCTCATATAAAAATTCATGGTCCTTACAAATGTGATACCGTTCAAAGTGGAAATAAACTGGCTTTTCAACAGTGAGAGAAATGTTCACAAGATGTATTGTTACAACAAAACTATTTTCGTCTTTTGTTTTGTTTATGGCCTTATAACTTTTTGTAAAACAATAATGTCTCTTTATATTTACTTAGGGAGACTTTTTATGCCTTTAATGTGAGAGGACAGGACAGTGGACAGAGTAGGAAACAGGGTGAGAGAGTGGGGAGTGACATGTGGGAAAGTAGCCACAGGCCAGACACATGGAGCGCAACCTTAACCAAGAGGCCATCTGCGCTCCTTTATTTATATTTTTTGTTAATACAAAAGTTAATAATAAAAATTGACAAATTCTTTTACTTTTAAATGCGTAAATAAACTTTAAGCAAAATGTGGTAAAAAAAAAAAAAAGTGATGGGGAATCCTGGAAAAATACAGGTTAGTATTTCCCTTTGATTTATTCCAACTTCCACAACAAACATTCAGATTTTCCTCAAAGGACACACATTAAGGATTTAGAATTCTGTGATTTTCTGGTTCATGAGTCAGTCTTTTTGGCTAGGAATCAACCAGCCCCATCCTCACAGCGGGAAATTGACCCAGTATCTTTCTGAGGCTTCAGTCACAGGCTGTAAGTTTTATGATCTCAGAGGGAGAGAGAGAGGACAAAGGAGAGATGGATGAAAGTAGAGCGAGGATCTGTGCCAGCTGAGAAAGACAATGTAAAAAAAATAAAAAAAATTGGAAGATGTAAACTCGAGTAAAAGGTTTCAAGAGTTTGGAGATGTGTGGAGAGGAGTGGAGAGCTGTGAGAAGTGTGAGGACAGACAGAAATGTCTGAGTCAGAAGAATAAACTTTTCTTTCTTTTGTAGACTTATTTGTCACAAAGCGAGTTAGAGAAACCCTCCACTTACAGCATTCTCCGGCTTCATTACTATCAGACTCCTTTACACCACATCCTCAGCCCATGTGAATCATTCGGTCACAGTAATATGAACATGTTTTTTTGTCACACAAACACTCAAAATTCCCTTTCCTGCTGAGTAAACTGACTATAATGCCACAAATCAATACAAAACTAAAGACCAAAACAAGTAAAACCACCACTCTGATAACTGTTCCAAGGCATTTTGAGTCTGTATTGTTTATGTCCAAATATTTACAGCTATGAACAGACATGTTTATGATTTGGTGGTTATTCCAGAATTCCCAAAGTCAGGCCCTGAGGCCAATCATGGCTTGAAGTCCATTTTTGTATCACCCCCAGCTTTACATTTTGCAATAATTACATTTGGACTGTGCATAGGCTGCTTGTATAAAGCTAAGCTCTGTACATCCTGCAGAAACTCAAGAACTCCTACAGGTGATGTGTTTAAATTAATGTCATGTGAAAATGTGCTTCATGAACATCCAGAGTTCAACAAACACATTAGAGGGCACAAGACTGGATTAAAGTTACGAAATGGTGCAGAAAAACAGCTCAGAATGCAGTTTAAGAAATATTTGGGGCTAAAACTGTTGTCTGCAGATCAAAATAGTCTGAATATGAAAAACAATCCTGATAAAATCCAGATCTTAATCCTGCTGTCAAAAGATCCTCACTTATTTTCCTCACATCGCCCCCTAATGGAGAACATTTTCTTTGAGAAGAAGGAGAGTCTGCTGATGTTTACGCAGCACGTAAACATTTGATTTCGCAAGTCTGTAATGATGGGAAAAATGTTTGACACCACTAAGTGACTGATTTTTGCAAGAAATCACTAAGAGAAACTGTTATCATAAAGAGCATTCATATTTTATTTTCCAGGGTTATTAAATATGTCAGTAAGGGATGCTGAATCATGGTCATTTTCACAAAATCTAATGTGGCCTTCTTCGAAAAAAGTTTTGAGACCCTTGGTTTAGATGATATCTGTGGAGCTGAGGGTCAGGGGACAATGTTGATACAGCTGGTAATTTTCTTTTTATCAGGAAGTGACATTACAATGAAAAAGTTTCCAACTAAAACAAGCACTCAAAAACACCTCGTCTGTCACACACCTTGACCAGCTCAAAGGGAAACCGTTCGTGGAAGATGCGATTGATTCTGGCACCACCAGACAGCTCAGCAGTGTCGATCTGGTCTCCGGAGCCCTCTATGCACTTCTCAAAGTCTACAGAGAACTGCTGCACCATCCTGCACAGACACAGATAGCAGTGAATCTACAACATGAGCATGATTACGTCTTATCGTCCGTCCTTTTGTTGAATCTACTCACTGGAGTAGAGCTTTGGTCTTGCGGGACGGATCGTCAGGTCTGAAGTTCTTGTACTCCTCTACCTCCTTCTCTATGGAGAGAAGCTGACTCTGCAGTTTGGCTCGCAGACCCGGGAGGGTGTCGCGGATGTGGTTGGTAAGTTGCTGTAAGGGTCAAAGGTCAAAGGTAGAAGTTATTAGCATATTAGCATATTAGCACGTTTTCATTTTGGGGTTTTTCTGCCTTTGCTCTCTTTTCCTCACCTGATTGAGAACTTTCTGCAGGTAGGGAGTTCCCATACGGTCAGCCAGGTGTCTATAGGCAGAATGAGAGAGGAAGAATTTCCTCTCAGCAGCCATAGCAGCAGTAATGTCCTTCCTTCCATCTATGTCCTTCTGGCTCCTGTTCACGACGCCAATATAACCTGGACACAACAGACACACAAGAAAGCAAAATGATGTCAGCAGAACAGCCTGAAACACTTTGAGTTTTAGGAAACCAGATGCAACTTTTCATCAGTCTTTCATATATCTGAGAGGCAGATTCAATACTTGTGGCGTAAACTGGAAGATCCTTCACTGGAGTGATTTTTGAGATTATACTGGACTATGTTCGAGCAGCCAAACCAAAAAGGACAAGCTCTCCTGGACCAAACCGCTTAAAACTGTGTTTAACAATGTTGAGCAGAGGAAAACCACGTTTCAGGGATAAAAGAAAAGCACATATATGAGGGATAAAAAGAGGAAAGTCAGAGGATTGAAAGAATAAATGTCTGCATGTGTGTGTCCGAGACAAAGAAAACAACCAGGGGAGTTCAGGTCGTGCAGATCCCATTTCACCTCCCGTTAAGTTTCCTCATGCATCACTCATTTAAAGGCCGTTTCATGCTCTATAACTAATGCAATGCTGAGCCAAAGCCTTGTAAATGTGAACATCCACAACGCATTAGAGAGAGAGAGAGAGAGAGAGAGAGAGAGAGAGAGAGAGAGAGAGACTTGGGGGAAAAACATAGAAAAACAAAAGGACATGGAAAATATTCAAAAGCACATGCCTGGGTTCTAACCAAGTGCAAATGGAAAAGAAAATCACCGCATCAGCACATTGCATTAAAGGGAAGCTCACAAGATGCATGCAAGCTCTTTTCCAGGACACTGACCCCCCCACCCCCCACCCCACCCCCATTCCCTCTTTCTCCTTTCCAACTCTTCCTCCCTTTCTTCTGTCTGTCTGTCTGTCTTTTGATTTATTAACTTTTTTTCGACTGCCACCCCTCCGTCCTTTCTCTGCTCTTGCTTTTTCCAAGTTCTGTGTTTGGAGGAATTTTGAGTGTAAAAGCCTTTTTACCACAAGAGGGAAACAGTGGGTCATTTCATGGGCCATGAATAAGAAAAGACTAGTGTGTGTTTGCGTGTGGGTGTGCGCTTTCTTACCCCTCCTGAGTGGAAGCAGCTTATTCTCCAGGATATCCTTCGCATCTGTCCCCTCGTCCATCAGGTCCAGCTTTGTGATCACGCCGATGGTCCTCATACCTACGTGTACACAAACACAAACACATTTATATAATGATTAAAAAATGATGATGAAACTCCTTGAAACCAAACATTTAAAAAAACATTCTGATGGAGTTAAGACATGATGTGGAGTCTTTTATGACTCATTCAGAAACATTCAAAGCAAATTGAAACCACAATTTACTCAAACTGCATATTAGAAAAATGTTTTACAGAAAAAGCTGCAATTTTAGAGGTAAAACCTACAGCAATTAAACTTATAAATTGAGTAAAAACCACACTCATTTTCACTTTATATCCACAGAGTAACACAGCAGAAGGGCTTTTAACAGATGATCTGAGGGCTGCACAGAGTTTAAACCTTTTCAAAAGCAAACTCAAAACCAACATGATTTCTCTATACATTGAAAAAAAAAGAAATCTAAGCAAGTGCTTTCTGTCTTATTTTTAGGAAAAATGTATTTTTAGACTTAATATGAGCCACATTCACCAGACCAGTCCAGAAACATGTCTAAGTTCTAGATATTAAAGACAAAAATGAGGTCTGAATTACTTGTAAGAAGTAAAAAAAAATCTGCCAGTGGAGTGAGAGAAAGTTTCTTCTATTAAGACATTTTTCTAAAATTGTCAAGTACTTTTGTCTTGTCCCTCTGGCAGATTTTTTTTAATCGTTACAGGTAATTCAGACCTCATTTTTGTCTTTAACATCTTGAAATAAGACATGTTCCTGGAATGGTCAGTGTAATGTGACTCATATAAAGTATAATAAGACAATTCTTACTAAAAAATATGACAAAAAAATACTTGCTTAGATTTCAGTTTTTGCAGTGTAGCTTAAAGCTGGTTAACTCTTTGAATTTAAATTTGTGATTTTTTTTTTTATCTCAATAGGTAATAAGTAATTACCAAAGTGAAGTTTCAGAAGTAAACTGTACTGAAAAGAAAGGGAAACTTGCTCAAAGCTCCTTAGACAAACTTTTTATCATGTAGAAACATTTTTTGAAAACTAGTGTTTTTGATTATGTTTTCAGTCCCCTTATCTACACTTGCCCATAAGCAGGATTTGAAGGCATATGAAATAACTTTATAGAAATCCTCTTTGACTTGCTTTGGTAATCATGTAGAGAAATCAGACATAATTTTATTTCTAAATTAAATAATTTTATTTTGAAAAGTCATTACTATTTAAATAATGTAGTGTCACTGGTGTTCAAGTAAATCTTAATTTAGGTTTACTTCAACGATAACTTTAAATCGAATGTACTTTCTTTAGTTACTTGCCTTAACAGAATATGTGCGTCTCTGTGTGTGTGTGTGTGTGTGTGTGTGTGTGTGTGTGTGTGTGTGTGTGTGTGTGTGTGTGTGTGGGTGTGTACACTCACCCTGAGGGTCGACCTCTTTGGCAATCTTTAAAGCGTCAGAGTTGGCCAGATCAGAGTTGGCCGGGGACACAGCCAGCATCAGGCAGTTCTCTTTGGTGACAAACTGAAACAGCATGTCTCTGATCTGAGCCTCGATGTCTGCCGGCTGGTCGCCCACCGGCACCTTGGTCATCCCGGGCAGATCCACCAGCGTCAGGTTCAATACTGTGGGGACAAACATGGAAGAAATAGTAACTCACAAACCAAGATGACTTTTTCAGATGCCGTGCTGCCACATAAAGATTAACGTTTGGTCATCCTCACCATTAGGGGAGTAAACACGCAGGTTGATGGGAACTGGGGAGATGCCTTTATTTGCTCCAGTGATGCGATCAGTCTCTGCCTCGATCTCCTGACGGACCTCATCAAAATCTGTAAACTTTTTGCCCTTACAGTGGAGAAACTCAGCATATTCTAGAGGAGACAGAAGAAGGAAATGAATAACAGTAAATTTAAAGGCAGAAGAGAGAAGATCAGAAAAGCAGAAGCAAAAAAAGAGAACTGTATAGACAAAAAGCTCCTGTTAGAAGCACTTTCCAATAAACATTAGAAGGGTGTCTATATGCGTGAAAGATTTTTACCTGTTGGACAGTTCATCAGCTGCAGAACCAAAGGACGACGAGTCACAATTCCAGAGCCACGGGGAAGAAAATCCCTGTAACACAACAGACAGAAGCCCGTCAGTAAAAAAAAAAAACAAAACAACAGAACATGAGTCTGAGATAACTAATGAGCCAAGAGGATTGGGGAAGAACTCATCCTCACAAAAAAAAGTGAGGATCCAACATGGTTAATGTCTAAAATACATCATGTTCTTCAGTAAATAACGCTTTTTCATGACTATTTACCATAAATTATAATTGTGTCTTAAACATGGTACTGTTAGAGTATTAAAGAACAAGTTATAACACAGCAAGTGACAATAAACTTAAGATATCTGATGAAAAAGCACATTAAAAAAACAACAAATTAATTGCAACTCTTAGACAATAAAAGCAATATTCATGAAAAAAGTCCTTTGCATGTTTTAATGCAAATCAAATGTATCTATGCATCCGCACACACATGGCTTCATACCAGCCTGTTTATGTTGTGTATCTTTTTTTTCTCCACATACACAGAAGACACTGTTTTCTTTTACAGTCCACACAGCTGCTTATGCAATATCAGCGTCAGCACACTACTGGCACTGTGTGTGCTCCTCAACCAGCTGACTCTACTGTTACTTGCCAGTGACGTGAAACGTGAGTGTCTATGAGAGAGTGTGTGGAAACAATAAGAAGAGGCTTTTTTTAAACTTGCTAAGCCGTTCCTTATGTAATTTTAGATTTTGTGGCTTGTCTTGCTTGCAATTTCCAACAGTCACAGGGGTGGCTAAAGTCACCCATGTAAAGACAGAAAAACTTGTATACAAACACTCTTGAAGGAGGGAATAAGGAATTAATGAAGTTCCAGTTTGACCCTAAAGCAAAGCCTGGGGCAGTTTGGATCCACAAGTGATAAACTGCTTGTGCTCCAAACTGTGACCCGACCAGAACATGTGAACAGAACATGTGCAGTTAAGAGCTAGCATGTTTTCTAGCAAGGTAACAAAAACAGCTTTAGTTAGCATGCGCTATCCCCTTTCTGTTTGTGTTCCAACAGAAAAACAGAGTGTATGAGAGCATCTATTTGATGTTTAGCGCTAACCTAGATGTTACTATTTCTTGGTAATGATTTCAAAGTCTCAGCTAGTTTCTCAAAAGCTGGTCCAGCTGAGAGATAGTCAGGCACAGAAAAACTACTAGGATTTTTCACACATTAGTTTTTCTAAAAGTTTAGCGAAGCATTAGCATGAGAAGAATTAGCATTTCTTGTCAGCTGACAAGATGGAAGACTAAGCTAGCTTTTCAGCTATTCAGCTTTAAATTTCAGTTTAACTTTAAATGTGTTTTGTGAGGTGCCCCTCCTTTGGGAGGCAATATAGAGGAGTGAGGGACAGGTGCAAGGTGTGACTAATTAGATAGGAGAGAGCCATATTGTTCTTAGACCCCTCTCTTCCTTTGTTTGTTGATTTTTGTTTCTAAAACCTTGTTTCAAATTTAAGTTATTTTTGTAACTGTATCAACAAAGCGGTTAAAATGCAAAGATCAGTGAATCCTTTCATAGACCGCATCAAGACCGCAGGTCTTCCCTGCATGAAGAAGGGTGGCTGCCTTTTAATATGCCACTGAAACAATAATAAAATTTATTTACTTATTTAACAGTTCTGTAAACCAGCTAGATGTAGCCAAAAAGCTAGCTCCCATCTTTAGTCTCTTGGCTGGATGTGGCTAAAATAAGCTACCTAAAATTAACCTAATAAAATAATCATCAAAATGTTGAAGCAATATTGTTGCAGGGTACAACTAGCAAAAATCTGAATCATATATTAGCAAAACTAGCATTTCTAGTTTAACTAAACAATAATGTTTTTGCTTGAAATGCCCATTTCTACTGCTAGTCAAGCTTAGGCTACAGGGCCTCAAGCTCTCACTAAAACCTAAGCCCAGATACAAGAATAGTATCCATTCAACATTAGCTTCTTCCTGCTAACAGAACTGTAATCTAAATTTAGTTTGAAGAAAAAGTTTATCTTTTGTGCCAAATATTAACATAAAAATATACTTAACCTGTTATTTTAGTGTCGAGATAATAAGGTCTGTCAAACACTTTGACGGTATGATTGATAAGATGTCTGTAATCCTCTATACATGCTGCTCTGTGTTCGGCTATTGTCTTCAGATTCAACTTTTGGAGCCTGATTTGTTAGAAATCCTTCTCTCTGTTGGCTCTACAGTGTGTCTGTCCATCTGCTCGTCTACCTTCCTGCCAGTGTGAACAGTAGTTTGTGTCTGTGTGCGTGGGGCTGTCCCTCACCCCCACTTGGACATCTTCAGGAGACAGATGGCTCTAACCACAGGTTTTTGGTCACTCTACTCTTCATCCTCCCATCACACAGTCTCAAAAGACAATGAGACATACATGCTTCTTCTGTATCCTCTGAAACACCATTGCAGAGAGGAAAGATGAGGCAGTGTGTCTCTCTTCACTCATCAAACCTAATCCTGCTGAGAGGGTAAGAGCACCAACCTGCCCACCCCCGCCCCACTCTCCTGTGTTTTCTCTCTCCATGATGAGATGAGAGAAAAAAACACTCACAGCCATGTGACTGCCAGAAGCACCGACACAACTTCCCGCAGAGCAGAGACAGACAGTGATGGAGAATCGAAGAGATTTTCAGGTTATGCATCAAGGTGCCTTCTGCATGCACTCACGCTTAAGTGCTTCACCAGCAATCTGATACCATGGATGTGTTGCTAATATGGAACTCAAACTCAAACTCAATTTTTAAATCATTAAATAAATCTTTCAATCAACCTTTTCTGTCAATAGATGGTTATGCAAATTAGAATCTCCTTTGAGGTGAGCAGGACATGTAACCAGGATTAGGGGAAAAAAATGGCAAAAGCAAACAGCTTTCAGATGCCCTATACCCACCACCTGCTGGTTACATTACATTACATTACAGCCTGAAGCTGGTTCAAACAGATGGAAAAATATATTTTAAAGTTGATTTCATTATCACACAACGTATTCATTGATTGTTATTGACATTAATTCAATTAACACAAAACATGTGCTCCTATATAAGGTGCTCAATAGATTTTCTTCTGACATTCTTTCGAATAAACCTGAAGCCCCTGAGTCATTCATTTATTTGTCGCAGTGCACACTAACACACATAGAGTGGGCACCAGCTGTTTCGGAGTACTGACTCATTGTTTCTTTGTTCTACACTGTACACATTCAGAGGTTTTCAGACAACACAGACAGATAAGAACAAGTGCACAAACACTAGCAGCAGATGATCTTTTCACTCAGCTAGACTTCTTTAGACGCTCTCAGCACTAAAGGGCTTCATACTGAAAACATTCACATTAAAAAAACACTTCCGGTGTTTTGCTCTTAGATTAAACATTATTGATCTGCTGATTCACATTTGCATTGGTTTCGCCATATTCATCTTCTTTGCAGATACTGAGCTTAATCTAGTCCCGCTGGGCTACTTGGCAGAAAGAAAAGCCCTGACAGCACTGCACAGGCACACTTTGACAACTTCTTTCCCAGCACCACAATGATTCCTCCTTTTGGTGATGAATTTCACTCCCACACATGCACACAAACATGTCAGCTTCAGTTAGCAGTGGAGCCAATGAAAAGGCTGGTTGCTGCACGGTGGACATCCAGATTAGACAGGAGCCAATGGAGGAATGTGTTACAGGTGAACTGAGGCCCAAACAGAGATTAGAGTTAATCCTCAGATGGACAAACATTCTGCTCTCTCCCCCTGCTCTCTCACTCTTAATGTGCTAGGTTTCTTTTTTGACATAACATCACTCTCTGTAATACATTTTTTATTTATTATAACTTTCAGACCAGAAATTTACCTTAAAGGTCCAGCACGCCAAAAATCTTTATTTAAAAAATACCACCTGAAACCATAAGTTTTGGTCCACTTAGAGATTTAAATACATAAAAATGACATTTCAGTATCTTTTAGTCTGTTTAGAACACCTTCAAAACACATGTACATTCTAGAGTCCAATTATTGCACTAGGCGGTTAATTTTAATGCAGCATCCTCCTCTTCCACTGTATTCCTCCCTCCCCCTGTGTATCCTTTTCATTAGAATGACTAAAAGCTTTAACGTTACACTTCACTATTCTCTTCTCTCACATGAGTGAAGCTGCTGCTGTCTGTCATACAGCCTCTGGCCTTGTCTGAGTTATGTAATACATGAAAGAAGATATATATCATTGACTTAATCTCTGAGTGGGGGGTTGGGAATAGTGAGGACAGTAGGATTTATGTTCCTGGATTGCACAAGAACGAGCAACTCTCACTCTTACAGAAATATGTTTTTGTAATTCTGAACTCCAATCCGCACAACTTTTACTACATTTCATCGCAGTAACAGTAAATTTAATATCTTAACTGATAAATTAAAACATTAAACATGAAATAAATTTGTCACTGAAGGGTGATTATTATGTTTATGTAACATTTTAAAGAAAGCAGCTGTGGTGCTGGTTTAGGATCAGCTGTTTTAAAAGAGCTGTCCGTGGTGCTGAATGATGGCGAAACAACATGCAGTGAGAGGCACTTTGAGGGATTTGGCAGTCATTTTTGGAAAAAGTCTAACTTATTTTAAAGCCTCTTCATGTCATGTTTGATTCTCTATGATGAATTTGAATGCCTGAACATCCAGTTGGATTTTTTCTGCAAACAGCACTTATCTTGAGGCAGCTATGCTTGAAGTCTGCTGGTTAACTTTGTCAGTGGGAAAGCAGCCAGCAAGTGAAGAAGTTTTACTTGATACATAACAGTTTTACAGAAGCATGATTTCAGCATCTTTGAGTGTATTATTATTATTATTATTATTATTATTATTATTATTATTATTATTATTATTATTATTATTATTATTATTATTATTATTATTATGTGCTCCCACAACAAATGCACTCTTTGGAAACAGCCTTGTTTTTATGACATTGAGTAAGGGTGCTCATGGGAAATGTAGTCTACATCCTGCAAAACACTACAAATTTAATCAAGGTCCTTACAGTGCCTTAAAAATCACACAGTGGGCTTTGATAAAGAATATTTTTACTTAACTTGATGTAAAATACGGAATTTTACTAAAAAAATGTTAAGCTAGATTGGTCAGATTGAGGCTTCCAAGGCATTTAAACAAGGATAAACAAACACAAAGCAGCTCTTCTCAGTCACAGAAGCGGTCAAAGAAAACATCATAATTCACTTTCAAGACAATTTACTTCCTTTCCCCTGCAATTAAACACAATCTGGTGCTCCTTTTCTATCAACAGTGACTTGCAAAACCTTTTTCAACATTTGACCTTACGCCCTCACCTTCCCTCCACCTGAGCAGATTTTGTGAGGCACTGGAGACCAGTAAAGCCCCCTGCTTTGTCCCTGATAATTAGACTCATGGGAGAGTAAATTACAGATTGGCTGACGGATGCAGATGGGAAAGAGAGGGTTTGTGTGGTACACACTGAAAGAGATGAGGCTATGGAAGAGTTTCAAGCTTTTCTCTAAAGGAGAAGAGAGACAGGAGCATTCCCGAAACACGCTTGAAAAGATCTTACCTTTCACTTCTTTGATAATAACACACCAGGTGGATCCCTGTCATCTCAATTTAACTTCCCTGTCTTTGCTCCTGAGTGGAGAGCTTTCACATCTCACAGCAACAAAGCACCTTTGAAGCTGCTCTAAACTGACTGAGAAAGAAAAGCAGAGGACGAACAGGTTGAAGATAGATAACAGCAGTCTTTGAGGACAAATTATGAAATCAGGTTTTAAAAAAAACCCTGAAGGACGGACGATAAAGTGGAAAAGATCAATTTGATTAGCATCCTTAGACGTCCTCTCATATCTCAGCAGGTTTATTGTCCTTGTCCCTGAGGCTTGACTGACAGACACTAAAATTTAATTTACCTGAGAGGAGAGGTGTCATGGCAATACTGCATTATTATATTAGTCACTGTTCACCATTATTTGCATTTGACTTGATTTTGACTTTTGTTGTGTGTGAGTGTTTGAACTTATTATTACTATTTTCTATCTGCAATATTAAAAATAGAAGAAAGCATGTGATTCATCCTATATCACTTCCATGATGCTTACCTGTTAAAAAAACCCTTCAAAAAAGTAATGTACCTCTGTAATACTTTATAAGTCATTCTGATGTTGATCATTCAATGGAAGAAGGGGAAGAAAGTCAGAACTGAAGCTGTATGAGTTAATAGTTACTCCTACATTAAAGCCAAATTTTGCAGCACTGCTGGCAGTTTCTATTAAAAGAAAAAAAAATTAAAAGGCAGTCAGCTTAATAAAAGCCAGAGGGATTACTGTCCTTATATGAACATCACATTAAACAGTTTCTGAGGAGTTTTTGAAAACACAAGCTCAGGAGTGGGCAGTGTGACACGTAAACACACAATGCTGAAGTGTTCAAGAGTGAGTCAATGCTGGAAGATAACACACAACACAATAGGAGCACTTGAGGGGAGGACCTCAGGGACGTCACTACAGCTGCACACATTAACACACACACATGCTACATGACACTCTGCAATCTGTTCTGTGTAATAAGAGGGCAAAGACCAAACTGACTGACACATGCAAACAAATCATTACAGAGCTGCATAATGCCAAAATATTGTTTTAATTCTCAGTAACAATAATCTTTTATTCCCTTATCTGTCTCCCGTTATGATGGACTAATCCATCCTGTCCCCCGGGTAAGGTGGTGTAATTAGGCACAAGCTGTTTCTATGGCAACATCTGAGTAATGCAGTAAACCAGCTCTTTGATGAGTGTTAAACAAGACTGTTTTAACAGTGATAAAAAAAAAAATGCTGGCCAATCAGTGGTTTTGAAATAAAGCCCATAAATTTGTCGGTTTTTATAGTGTAGATTGCTCATTTTAAGTGCTAGCAGATAAGAATGGCAATAAACATCAGCCAAATTGCAGCTAGCTATAAAACTCTCCACTCTTACTTTATAAAACCAAATACTTTTCAGTTGCTGATAAAAGTTTTAGTAGAACAGCTTTGGTACGTTAGCTTAATATTTCAGGAATTGGTGAAGACTACAAAGTCATTTCAGGACTTCTGTGGATATGATTTTTGAGTTAAGACTCAAATGATGTCCCTTGAGTCAGGGTATGAATGTAACTGGTGTACTAATCAGAAAAAATACAATAGGGTAATAAAATACAGTAAGAAAAACACTAGGTGATCTGACTTTCAAAGCATTCTCATCTCTGCTTGAAGCTAGCTATCTAGCTTGAGGCTACATTAGCTGCCGCTAGTATAACAAATCTGTGTTAACAATGGTAATCTCAATGGCTTGGTTGCATTTTGGGTTAATGAGGAGCCAGTTTTGGCAAAAGGGAAAAAGCGTTAGAATACAGGATGATACGGGTTGTTCTTGAGCCTTGGACATAATTTTTATTTCCAAACATGTACAAGTACCAAATGCTAATAGCCAACAAATCTTGAACCCCTTAATAAGTATGTTGTGTGATTACCCTGACGTGTCAGTGGACATGTCTAACCTTTATACTGTTAATTATGGGATTAACACTGTGGCCATGCGGTGAACTATCTGACTCAGACGCCTGCATGTTAAAGGATAAGTTTTAAAGACTCTCTGAAAGGATTCAAAGTATATAAAATGATCCTGGGTCAAAATACAGATGAGATCCATACCAAGGGCCCTCAGCTCCTCTAAGACCAGGCTACTTACTACTCCCTTTTAGTTTTAGCTCCTCAACTGTGGGACAAGCTACCACAACAAGAGAAACTTCCTTAGCTTTTTTTTGTTTTTAAAAAGCATCTTAAACGTTTTGATTTACAGAAGACCTTCTATAAATTAAGTCACTTATGTCCAGTTAATTTCCAAGTCATATTTGCTGGTAAGAAATCTCTCTGCATAATTTTAACAGTCAAATAATTTCTCATTGCCACTGTTGAAAAAAAGTAAAATGATGCTGTTTGTCCAGTATGCTGTTAAAGGACTTCTCTGACACCTACCCCCTCACTGTGCTTACAGCAAAGGTCAATGGTGTGGCTGATGGTTTTGTTTGTATTTGTGGGATATTAAAACGTATCACTGTGAATTTCGGTTTGTTTCATATCAAACTAAGAAGTCCTCAAAGGAGCTTTAATGTACTGGTGTTTTTATGTTAAATGTCATATTTCTTTCTTTTTCTATTTCAGTCTTTTTTAAATATTTCAACAAATTTCTTTTAAAGCTCATGTAAAGACCATTTGGTTTGTGTTGATTCTGGCGCCTCCTATGGGCAGAGCGGTAACTGTTATATTTTTCCTGATTTTGATCCTATACATAAGTAAGTAGTGTTGTTAATGACAAAAATAATTTCTTTCAGGAATTTTTGTGATGGGAAGGCAGTTTTGGTCACTGCAGCTGGTACATACCCCCTGCCAACGCTTTCAAACATCAAAAGTGACCAGCTCCTGTAAGGAGCTTTAAACTGAAAATGAAACTTACAGGAGCTTTAATGCTCCGACCAAGGTGAATTCCTTTTAATGTAAGAGCTACTCTGTAATAAATCTGATTCTTAGTGTTCTTTTAGCTTTGTACGGCACTTTGAGTCGTTATTATAATTATGAATTATAATAATTTTTTCCTTCCCTTGCCAAACAAATGTGAGATTAAAAAAAGTATCAGGCAATACAGCGAGGACTGGAAAACGTGTCCACACTTAATTAGATCTGCCAGAGATAGTTGGCTCAATTACAATCAATCACTTATCAGTTCCTGCACAGATGGATCCTCGCCTGTCCTCTGGGATGTAGCATTTGGTGGTGGAGTACCCTGGCCTTATTTAAGGTGGGGGGATGAGCTGGCTCTGAGCCACAGTCCACACACAACCTGACCTTGCTTAAGCAGAAAATAGTGCTGAATCACACACTCACACTGCACACATAATCAGGAGGAATCAGACCATGGAGCAGGAAAAAAGTCTTCAGATCAAAGTGAAATAAAAGCAAGGAAGTTGGCTGGTGCCACTTGCGCTGTTGTTGCCTGCATATGCAGTAAGCTTCACTTACAGCATAAGCACTGGCAGACAGATGGGTGAGCTGAGCTGGATGGGCTCAGAGCTCAGGTGGACTCTCTCTCTCTCTCTCTCTCTCTCTCTCTCTCTCTCTCTTTCTCTCTCTCTCTCCTTCCCTCTCTGCAAGGTCATACTGCAGCGTAGCAGATCAGATTTGTTCCACTTGTTTTGTTTTGTACTGTCATCAGCCCTGACAGGCAGAAAACTGTGCATGACTGCAGGACTGAAGCCTCTCAGCACTTATCATGGCATTATTTGCACTTATGCCTGGTCAGAAAATGAACAGCCTGAGCCTGCATAGTGACAACAACACCAAACAACCTGCCTGTTACTGCACCTGTAAATCAGTAAGTCAGCACCTAAACCCACCCTGCACCTGTGAGATTAGTCAAAGAAATCATAAAGATTAAATTCCTATGACTTTGTTTCATATTTCCACCTAATAATCAGGACTGGTAACTTTCTCAGAATTCTATGTCATATTTGTTTCCCCTTTGCCAAGTTTTTCACTGGAGATGTGTGGTTATGTGCATGCATAACGCAGCAGGCAGCAGATAAACTTCACTGGGGATTTATACAGGCCTAACAAAATAATCTCCTCGTCCTGGTGTAGCGTCCATGGAAGAAGATATGGGGATAAATCGGGGGACATGTCTCAGAGAAGCCTGTGAAAGGGTTCAAACCTGCTTCAAAAGAAGGGGGATGGGAGTAGGATGTGTAAAGTGTAAAATGACAGACTGATGCACTGGGCCCGCAACGAGGTGCATTGCAGAAGCCTGGAAAAGCTACTTACTTCCCGACGAAGTTCTCCAGCACCGAGCTCTTCCCCGCGCTCTGGCCGCCCACCACGGCGATCTGCGGCAGGTCCAGGTTTGCGTTTTGCCCGATGGCGGAAAAGGCATCCTGCATGCGGTTCACCAGAGGAATCAGGTCCTCCATCCCCCGGTTCCCCATCTTTGCAGTGTTTATTCCTTGTCAGGGAAGGGAGTGGATTAATATCTTATTTCCCTCCTCGTCACCCTCGCTGTCAGAGGGTGGTTTTTGGACTGCACACACGCCGGGTCACTCCTCAGTTTCTTCCCTCATTGATTGCGTCTCCTCGGTGTATCTGATCACCTCAGTTAGCAAGGGCTCTCTCCACCACCGAGCATGAACGCTCATCTCCACTGAGGACCGCAGGGGGGGGGGGGGGGGGGGATGATCTCTTGTATTTTCTCAGGAGATCCCTGCAGTTCTCCATACGCACCGCTAGGTGGTGATACTGGTGTGCGTTCATTGCTCTGCATGTCAAGTTGAGCCTTATAGTGCAAGAAATGTCTGATTTTACGTACTTAAAAGAGCCCACAGCCTGTTTGGGCAGAGACAGGCAAAAAGAACTATTTTAAAGCATATTTTGAAGTCCTAACAACATATTTTTATGCATTCATTTATTTTGAAGAACTGTCCATGGTGCTGAATTTGCAAACGCTGCAAACAGGACAGGGGGCACTCTGCATTTTCTGTGCTCCTTTCTGACAATTTTTTAAAAGAAATAAATGCCTTTGATTAAACAGTTCGGTCCAGGTGATTTTTAAACTAACTTGAAAAAAAATCCACAAAAAGGTGGTCATGAAAACAATTTGATGATTTTTTTATACATGCCATTAAAAACAACAGGAAGCCATTAACTTTGTACTTTTTTTTTTAACAAAAGTAGCCTAACTAGCCTAAATTGATAAATCTAGAGGGGGCAAAAAAAAAGGAAAGAAAAAGAAAAAGATAGAATACGAGCAGAGTGGTTTTACCAGCATGAGTTTTAGTTAAGTCAGCATTTTTTGCAGTTTCACAGATAGAATAAAGGTTTCAAACGATCTGAAACAGTACTTCAGTAAGTTCATAGATTCTCTGGTCTGGTTTCTCTTGTTTGTTGTTGCACTTTTGCACTTTTCTTTTCTCTTAATGCAAATTCATTTTTCCGTTTTTGTATATTTTTTTTTGTTTGTGCATTCTGTTTTTTTAGTATTATTATTCTCTTTCTATTTTTTTGTATTCTGTTTTTCAGTTGTTGCATTCTCTTTCTATTGACGCAAACTTTTTTGTTCTTATTTATTTATTTATTTATTTATCTATTTATTTATTGAGGAGTTTTTGTTTTGCACTCTAGAGTACATATATCTAGAGCAGGACCAGATTTTCTTTATCCCTCTCTTCAGCAGCAGTCTGAAACTGCAAATGTGATCTTAACTTCACTGTTGTGAATTTTATTTAAGTATCTAGTATCCAATGAAATTTAGTGTCACGATTATTAAAAAACATAAATTTCCATTGCTCCTCTTATTATGCACAAAACGAGTCTTGCAGCACTCCAGACAGCCACCAGGAGGCGACAAGCTGAGCTTGTTTCAATGTTTTGGGTTTGTGGTTAATGCAAGTTGCACCGGTGCAAAGACAGCAAGTGTTTTACCCTGTGCTATGCTTTTAGCTTAATTATCATCGACCATCGTCGTCTCAGTCTTTGAGAAGTAAGTTGAAGCATGTTTATTAATTGTAAAATATAATGTAGACGGTATTTAAAGAGATGAAGCTGGTTCATCTTTGAGTTAGCTTGGGGCTCAATTATTGAGCACTAGCAACCGTGAGCTAGCTTCGTTCATTTTATACCAGGTGTAGCTTGTTAGTTTAGTGGCTCAAAAATTCTATTTTTTTATATTTGTGATCAAAATGTTTAAATTCGGGTCTGCTGATTGAGTCTGAATACAGGGGAAGAGGTTTAAAGTCAGCGAAGCAACCGTAAAGTGAATTAGTGTTAGCCTATCTGCTAACATTAGCCAGTTGTCATCATGAAATATAGCGACCTGTTGTCCTGTATGGTGCGTGCTGTTTCTGGATTTATATTTACAGAATAAAGTTGTGTTTTTAAAACAGAGAACATGCTTAACACAATGTCTGTTTCATTTCCTTTGATCCAGAAAAATTTAATTGGTAAAGGTATCAAAATACTGACACCCCACAGTTGCCTATCTGTCAACTCACAGCATAACGGAGGAGACATCTGCTCCAACATGTTCAATCCACACATTCATCATCAGCAGCAGCAACAACAACAACAGCAGCAGCAGTTTCACCAGCACCTGCGGCAGCTACAACAACTTTTCCAGCAGCAGCCTCCGCCCCCGCCTCCACCGCAGCCGCCGCCCCCGGGGCATCACGTCGCCCACCATCACCACCAGACGCCCCGGTAAGTCTGCCACCTCGAGCCCGGGGATTAGACGGGGCCTGCCAGAGCAAAAACCTCATTGCACGAACCTGAGGTCGATGAGAGTGTAGAACTGTGCAGCACTTGACTTCAGAAGCCTTATTTTGGTAGCTCACACTCAAATGGTTGCCATTGTGTATTTTACGTTAACTACAGTAGAAGAAACGTTGTTTGTATCTATTTATCCTGCTTGTGCTAAATGATATTCTAGTGAGACTTAAAATGTTAAGATCCAACCACATTGTCTCGATCACATTAATGCAAAAGTAACACTGACGACTGAACTTCCATCACAAAATTTTATCTATCCTTCCCAAAGTTAGGATGGATAAATTGCAGGTTACAGATAAGAATGTTTCAAGTTTGCAGACCAAACTATATTTTGATTGAAATGCTTGTGTCCTGTTCTTATGCAGCCAAGATTTCTTTTTTATCGCCCGTGTTACAACAAAGTGCCAAGCATGCTCGCATCTTTTTTCCTCTTCTGTTACCCGATCTTTATAATAAGTATTAATATATATTGTGTGTTTAGGAGCCTTTCAAAACACTCAGGTCACCTTACAAGGCAGAAAGTTGGAGGAGAACCATGGTTTTTATTTCAGTCAGAGAAGGAAGAGGAGGAGAAGAGAAGAGGTAGAGCTGGGTGTCATCCGTGTATCAGGGAAAATTGACTGGTGACCAGTCCAAGGTGTACCCCACCACTCGCCTGAAGACAGCTGGGATAGGCTCCGGCCACCTGTGACCCTGAACAGGATAAGTGGAAGAAAATGAATGAGAAGGGGCCCCAGAACAGAACCCTCGGGAACACCAATAGTGACTTGAAATGGTTGGAATTTGGAGATTTTGGGTTGGATGAACTGAGTGCAGCCAGAGAGATAAGATGTCATTCATTCATTCATTCATTCATCCTGTTCAGGGTGACTGGAGCCTTTCCCAGCAAGGGTGAGAGGCGGGGTACACCCTGGACTGGATGACGGTCAATCACATATTTTAACCAGCTAAAAGTCGATAACTCTCATAGAGGGTGGTCTATCAAGGAGGATGTTGTGAGAAATGGTCTCAAAGGCTGTACTCAGGTCAAGGAGGATGAGAATGGTTAATAGTCCAGCATCAGCTGCCATGAAGAGCTAGCTGGTGATTTTTTACCAGGTGTGTTTCTGGACGGAAACCAGACTAGAATTGTTCAAAGAGGTTATTGTGAGACTAGTGAGCATGAACCTGGAAAGCATCTACATGGGTACCCCAGATGCAGGTATATTTATTTGAAGGACAACCGTTTTTTTTCTTGGAGCTTCTTCTGTGACATTTGGTCATTAATGTTTTCAACTCCTTTACATTTCTTCTTTTATGAATCTACTTTTCTTATCAATTGGACTTCACATCTTATTGCAGTGGGTTAAACTTTTAAGCTTTAGGGCTAGTGTTCTCAGACATTCAGGAGCTTATGGATAAATGGCTTGTGGCTATGCACTTAAAAAGAGTCTGAACCAAAACTGGCTCACAACATAAGCTACAGTGGGTAAAAGATTACTTTAATAATCATTATAATCAAGGAAAAATGTCTTGTTCAGCTTCTGTTTGTAATTGTGGGAGGAAAACTTGAAACAGGCATTTTTCATCATTTTTTTACAGCAGTCTAAGGAGAGAATGTTACAGGTGTTAAATCACTTTTCTCTGACTGACCTGCATTTTACAGATTTCACTCAAGTTATGTCCTTAAACATAAATGTTACAAGTTTACACGTTACTGTTTTGCACAGAGCCATGCCAGTCCCTCCCCAAACAGCCCCTCCTCCGAGGATGGTCAACCTCTGCCAGACCACCCAGACGACCATCATCGCCCCTAATCCCATGCTGCAGGGTGCCCTGCTGATGCAGCAGATGCAGGGTAAGAGCCAGAGTCTTAAACAGCCTGAGTTTTTGTTGAACAAAGTCATAAGTCATTAACTGATGTGATTTTTTTAACTCTAATCTCTCTGTTTGATTTTCTCCAGGTAAAATGCGCAGCTACGGGATGGGTGGGCAGCAGTTCCGTCAGTTCTTCACAGCCGGGACCCGGTCGTCTCTGTTGGGGCCGGTTCCCATGGGCATGGCCATCAAGACCCCCATGATGGGCTTCCCAGCCCCTCGCATGTTTCACCCTCATGCTCGCTACCACAACAACACCACAACGGCCTCCTCCTCATCCTCATCTTCCTCCTTCTCTTCCACCATGACCACAGTAATTACAACATTTTAATGACCGTTATCACGTGTAGGTTTTCAGCCCGTGTCTTTACACCACGTTAGACTTGTGCTGCTTATAGGCTTGACTAAAATCTACTCTAACAGAGGCAGTGTAAATGTTATGATGACTTATTTCAAAGAAATCAAGAAAAAACAAAAAAAAAGTGTTTGTTTTGTTTGTTTTGATCTTAGCAGACTTTCTGTGTTGGTTTTCTTTTTAAAGGCAGCTTAAGTCAGAATTCCGTGCAGATTATGTTGTTATATGATAAAATGCACTCCAATTTAGTAATACACAAAATAAAAGATCAGTTTTTATTTGTTATATCTAAAATTGTTGAAAGCTCTGGTGAGGAACTTTCTGTTTTTGTCAGTTTTGGCGCCCTCTGTGGACAAAGCTTTGACATTTTTGCTGCTGCTGATAAAATCTGATCCTTGCAGGTATTAAAAACTACAATATAGAAATTACCAGTCTTCTTGTCAATGGCCTTGTTTAGCTTTTGTAGGTCAGTAAAAAGACATCAAGTAGTCTCATAACCAATCAGAAACATACTTTCAATCTTGCCATCTGTCACTCTGTGTAGGACGCAGCTCGCCAGCTGGACAGAAAGAGAGACAGTGAGCAGATGGTGGCAGGGAGCTCCGACGACCAACCGTCAACGAGCAGCACCAGTGAGAAGACGGAAACAGGTAGAGAAGCCACAAAGCTAGCTCTGACACATGATGATAGACGAAAGTGCTTTGTGAAGAAACACTGTTACACTGTGGACAAAGTTTTTCTTCCTTGATGTCCACGAGTAGATGTTCGGGTGGGAGAAACAGATGGATCCACACAGCCATCTGAGGAGCAACTGGAAGAGCCTGTATTAAAGAAGCAGAAGACAGAGGGGAGCGAGAGGTAGAGAGATTTGTTTTTTGAGAATGAATTTATTGTTTTTATTCTGATAACTAAAATACCACACAGAAAGCAGAAATGTAGAGTAAAAATATCAAGAAACTCCTGTCAAAGTTATAAAGAAAAATCCATGTCTCTCTCAGATCAGAGGAGCCTAAAGAGCGGTGTGTTGTTGAAACTGTCGTCATCCCTGACACAGACGGGGATGTTCTTTCCTCAGAGTGTAACAGCAACACAGATGGCAGCCAACCTGGAGGTATTAATGAAGAGAGACGCAAAGAACTTTCAAAGAGATGATGTGTTGAATGGAATTGTGATAAAAGCTTGCTTTTTCTTCCCAGACTGTATCCTTTTGGAGGAAGGAGGCTCCACAGGGGGATCAGATATTGCTGAAGGTCTGGAAGAGAGCAGAGCAACTGAGGTGAGGTCTTTGGGCAACACAATGCAAACTTTAAACTATCGCTGATTTTGAAGGAACTTAAACTGACATGGTTGAGTTATCTGTACTTTCTCACCCTTGCTTTTAGAAGCACACCTCTGTCCTCTCTCAGGTGCACAGCTGTTTGTCAGCGCAATTCCCATCCAGTAGGATGAGCGAAGACGATCAGCAGGAACGTGTGGAACAAATGCAGGGAATTAAAGACGTTCCCTTAGCCTCACTAGACAACCAAGAAGAAGGAGAGGAAGGTGTAGCAGATGGAGCCAACAAGTTCTACTGCTACCTCTGCGGCATCACCTGCCACAATCAGCAGGTTGGTTGAACGTGCACACACATCAACGGTCATGCATCCAACTGAAGCTCAGGTGAGGTTTTATTTTATATAAATGTTACTTTGATTTTAAAACATCTTCCCTCTTTGCTTCTGCTTCATTCGTGCAGAACTTCAGAAGTCATATGAACAGCATGTCCCACCAGCAGAGGATGATGGAGATCCAACATATGAGCAATGCTTGCCTGGTCACTCTGCTGCCACGTGTACAGGAGTCTCTACAGGGAGCAATCAAAGACGCGTTAGTTTAAAACACATGTATTTTCAGAAAACATGCATTTTGCCATTAAGACAAAGCAATCCTCATAAGTCCTGCTAATATTGTTTGCAGAGAGAAGAAAGTAGACAAGAAGCACTGGTGTGCAACCTGTCACATCCACTTCACCAGTACTATCACAGACCACCGTCGCACCAAGGAGCACAAAGTAATCTATCATGTTAATGCATTGCTTGGCTGAACCAGCTGTAAAGGAATATAAGTAACAATGTGGTGTCTCCATTGCTCCTCAGCTCGCCAGCAGAGCAGCTGTCTCCTCATGCACGGTCTGTAAGAAACACTTCAGGACCTCCCAGATCTTTGTAGAGCACTTGCAGTCCCAGGAGCACAGGCAGAAAGTAGAGAAGGTATCTGTGTTAGTCATATTAGAAGCAACATTAAAGTAGATGATTGAGTTAAGATAGTTGATGATCGCTGCTTTTCTTCAGCTGGAGGAGCAGGAAGGATGTGAGGCGCTGGGCAACCTGACCAATACAGATACAGACGGCTTCTCTTTAGAGGAGGTAGAGGGCAGTGACGTGGAGGAGGGAGAGGACACACAGAGGGAGGAAGGAGAAGACGGCTCTGAGAAACAGGTGATTTGCATGTTATTTGTTTTTGTGTGTGGTTCCCCCCCAGGATAAGACATTTCAAATTTAAACAGCAGGTGAGCTTTATTTTGACTTGGAAAAGCAACAGTTGTATCAGTCATGTTCCAGTTAGCCACAGCCAGAAATGTGAACAAGTCACTTTCTCAGGTATTTCATCACATGACCAATTCAAATCCCAGGTCTCGAGTCTTTGGTCACATGTCAGGAACACGTCTCATGCTTTGTCTGAAGACTGAAACTAGCCCCAAAACTTTGTCCCAAGTCATTGATCATCGACCAAGTCAGGTCTCAAGCCCAAGTCAAGTCTCAGGTCTTTGGTCCAACTCCATTTTCTGGTAACAAGTCCAAGTCAAGTTACAAGTCCCGAGTTAGGTTTTAAGTCTTTTTCTCAAGTCAGAGTCAAGTATCATGTCTTTGGTCACAAGTCCAAGTCTTGTCTCAGGTCTGTGGTCATAAGTTAAACACAAGTCTCAAGTCTTTCATCAAATTTCCAAGTCAAGTTCTAGGACTTTGGTCACAAGTCAGAGACAAGTCTCAGGCTTCTGTCTGAAGTCCAGGGCAATCATCAAGTCTTTGTCCCAAATCATGTCTCAAGTCTTTGGTCTCAAGTCCAAGTCAGGTTCAAAATTGTTTCGTCATGAGTCCAAATCAAGTTTCAGGTTTTAGGTCACAGTACAAAGTCAAGTCTCAGGTCTTAAATTGCGATTACAAGTCAAGTCTAAAATTATTAGTTCTAGTCCAAGTCAAGTTCTAAAGTCTTTGGTCATGAGTCCTAGTCAAGTTTCAAGTTTTCTTTTGAAGTCCAAAACAAGCTTCAAGTTTTTATCTCAAGTCCAAATCAAGTCTCAAGTCTTTGGTCATGAATCCAAGCCAAGTCTCATGTCTTTAAGTTCAGTAAAGTTGAAGTAAATTGCAACAAAATAAAACAAAAACAGTCATAAAACTGGGGCCCTGTAAATGTACCACTCTGTTTAAATTGATGTAATACAATTATTTTAGGTTAATTTATAAATTGATTGTGACATGTTGTTATATACATCTATAAGCTGTGAATAGAGACCAGAAACTAACAGGCTTAATGTATAATAACTATAAGAAGCTTGAAGTTCTGGTCTTCATCTCTCTTTTTGGTTTTCCTGATGCAGGATGACTTGCTCTCCCTGAAAGAAGTGACTCTGCATACCATGTCCAGTGATGAGCAGTATAACCCTGACACGGTCTATGGTATGGACAAGGGTTCTGGTAACATTTATTTCTTTATTATATCACATTTGGGTGACCTGTTGGATTTCCTCTCCCTGCAGGGTCCAGTTTTTTTGTTCCAGTTGCGGGTTTTATCTGCAGACTGTGCAACAAGTTTTACCACTTTGAGTCATCTGCTCTGCACAGCCACTGCAAATCACTGAAGCACTTTGAGAACCTCAAGGTTTGTGTCCGTTTTCTTTACTCTGTGCTCTGTCATCACTTTGCAAAGCAAGTATTTGCAGTGTAACTGTACTTTATTCTCTCTCCCCTTCCCTCAGAGACACAAAGAATTCCTGAGCAAAAAGGACGAAGCTGCTGAATCTTCTACTGGATATATCCTTGCTGCAGACTACTCAAGTCCTGAAACAGAAACCACCACACACTGTCTGGATGAAAATTTCCTTTTTGGTGACTCTGGTTCATTGACAGACTCAAACTCAAAACAACCAACTGTTAAACTCTCACAACCAACGGAGAAGACAGAAAACCAGCAACATGAGGAGAAAGATGCCGTGCCCATCTCAGCGATCAACATAGGAGATGAACTCAACCTTCTCTTTAACCAGGCAGAGACAGCTCAGGGGAGTCCAGCAGAGTCTAGAGAGGAGTCGGATGTAGAGGCAACCAATCCTACTGATGAAGACGTAGAGGCAAATGAAGCTCCTGCTGCTGCCACAGGGAAAAAGAGCGGCACAGGGAAGGCAAAGAACATACCCAAACGCAGGTCAGGGAGAGCCTCAAACAGACGCTGACAGATGTGGAAAAGGACGAACCAGGTACAACGGAATGCTTTGGTCAGGATGTGTTGAAGTGTGAAGCGGTGCTTTCATTGAATAGAGACCAAGAATCTAACAGCCCTGCCTCTCTCTCAGTGTCTGGGAGTCTAGACTGAACATAAACACAAATAAACCGATAGTTTGAGTGATGGTAAATAAAAGTGGAACATGACTTCTTGTGAGAGTAGATCTCTCAGGGTGGAAAGTTAATACCTCACAGCTTTCAAATACAGTACAAGTGAAATCCATGAACACGTCAGAGAATGACATTCCAAGCTACAGAATCACCTTTAGGTTCCTATTGTTTCGTTTCATATAAACTTTAAAAACTGCGCTCATCATGCCTGAAAAGTTAACATTTTTAATGAAAGGAAAAGCCAGTCCAGTCAGTTCCCCAGAGGTTAAACCTCCATGTGAACACACTAGCTGTTTACTGGTTTTTGGAAATTATGAAAATAATTACATGAGCTTGCTGTGTAGATGGTCGTTCAAATAAAAAATGAAAGAGCTGCAAAACATGGGAAAAAACAAGGGTATTACCAACATGCTCTCCAGAGGTTAAACCACCATATGAACATTTAAGCTGTTTCCATGTTCTACAACTTCAAAACACAAAATCTAAACAAGACTTTTTTTTGTTTAAAGTCATTGAAATATAATCAAGAAGGTTTATTGTCATACTAATACATGTTTACACATGGATAGTATGAAAATTTACTCCTAAGGTCCTGTTTAAGCCCGATAAATATCAAAAGAACAATATATACAAATAGATGAAGGAAAGATATTAGAGCAAGTAAAAATAAAGACATTTGTCTAACATTAAAATATAAAAAGTACCTACACAGTAAGCTAAGGCAGCCATATTTAGAATTAAAAGACACGGAAACAAAAAGCAGATAAAATCAAGATACTTTGGACTATCCCTCCAGAATAAACAAGGAGATGAAAAATTTTTGTATGTTGAAATATCTTATTTTTTGCCATTAAATGTTTCACATTTTTATGGCTCTCTAAGGATATACTCCCCAAATTGTTTTGACTTGAAGTGCATTGTGGTGCAATAATGTTTATGCTGAGAGAACAACCTCCGAAATGTGATCTCTGATCCCTAAAGAAGAGGTAACATTTTATCAATTTCTTTACTGCTAATCATGTTAATTTCCCACCCTGCAGTGAGCGGAAATTTTAGGAGGTTGACTTTTAGCTTCTGCTAATTCTCCAGCTAGCTCAGTGGAAGCGTGTTCCCTTCATATAAGAACATGAGGATGGAGACATTTCAAATTGCTTACTATGTAGCAAACGCTTTTAGTGACCTGAAATGTAGAATTTAATCACATTTAGTGTTTGAGCAGGTGGAAACTCCTGTTGGAAAAAGTGTTGAAGTGGTATTCGAGTGGCTTGAGTGAGGAGAAATATTCATCATCCTTTTGATCATCGTTTAGTTCAGTTAGGGGCATTCGATCTTAACTTACCATTTCTGTTTTGCATTTTTTTTACATTTTGGGTTGAAGTTGATGTCTGCAGCTTTGGCATTCTCACTGGTGGTCCTGTACATTTTTAATTGTTGAACTAAGGGTGATGTGAAAAATTCTAAATGAAAAAGTCCTAACAAAGATGCAAAGAGACAAAAAGTAGCTTTTTTAAAAAAAACAACAGCAACAACAACCAGACTGAATTTCTAATCCCCTAGTCTCTATATTTACAAAAGTCTGAACTCTGTCAGCACTTTCTCTTATTTTTAAGATTAAAGTATGTGAGTGAAGGAATATTTATTCTTCTTGAAGATTAAAAGACTGGAAAGTTGTTGAAATTCCTCTGAGGGCACGGAAGTCTGACTTTTGACTCAGAACCTTTCAAAATAAGAGCATTTGTGTACATTTCTTATGTTTGCCTACCTACAAGGGGAATGGTCCATAAACTTTCACTGTCAATGTCATTAGTTGGTCATTTCCTTTCAAATAACCTTTTTTTTCTCTCATTAAGATGTTTTCTTTGCTACACAGGATGGATCAACAACAGCTCAGTTAATAAAAGGTGGAACATAAATTTAATGTCACAAACTGATTTTAAGCAAAAGTTACTTAAAACTTGAGTCTGTTTTTATTTGTCACAAGGCATAAATTTAATTCATTACTTCTCTTTTTTCATGACTTGTCATCTGCTTTAGAAACATTTCATCTTCTATTACCAGAGAAGGATATTTTAAACCACATGGCTGGTTTGATGACACATGTAGCAGCTCTTGTAGTCATGATGGTGATTGTCATATGTCTGAACAAAAGAGACATGATGGAAAAAAAGAACCTTTTAGATTTGAAGCAGGAGGAGAGAAAATGGTGTGTAAATTTTAATTTCAGACAAAGCTGTATGTTTCTTATTGTATTTTTATTCAGCTACTGACAAAAATGAGAAGAACAAACAGTGATGTTTTCTAACTGCTGGAAGTTTAATGTATTTTTGGATGTTTGTTTTCTGTTTGGGGGTCATTTTAATTTATATTAAAATGTCTGGTAATTCCCTTTCTTTGTTGATTTCTTTACAGTACTCGGTAACAGGAGAACACATTTCAGACTGCATTGCTTCTTCTAGATGTGCTAACAATAAAAAAGCAGTGAAATCTGTAATCATGTTAAGTCATGCTACAGTAGCACACATTAGGAATGTTGCTTTTGTAATTATTGGGATAATGTGAACAAAAATACACACTTTTAGTACTGTAAAAGGCTGAACATCAACACCAAATTAAACAACACAGCACAGGAGTTTCACTTTGATCCCTATTCCTAAGAGTCTTTGTTTTGAGGATGTCAAAATTTGAGCTTCACACTCATGTCTTTAGATTTCATTGAATATTATCAAGGTTCAACAAAGGAGTAACATAGACAAAGGTAAGAACACATGCAGCTCACAGATAATCCAACAGACATGTACTAATCAAATAAAGGGATTGTGAAAGGTCAGGAGTTAAGTTATCTTTCATAAACTGTCCTGTATTCTGCACTGTCACTCATTTGCTGTCCCCGCCATCCTTATTCGGGTCTGCCTTCTCAAGTGAAGAGGGGTCCCCATCTACAGGACATTTTTCCTCCTGGCTACCCATGAGCTGTGCCCTGAACTCCAGACGGGCTTGCTTGTTTGACTCCATCAGTTCATGTAGTTTGCCGTTGAGTGAGTCGTTGCGTTCCTCCAGGTCATCCAGATAGGAGTTGATCTGATCGAGCATGGAGTTGATGGCCTCGTACTCTGTGAATATGGGGCAGAGATTGTTTTTTTTTGTTTCTGTTTTTCCTGGCAGAGGAGCTTTCATTCTGGATAAAGTATCCTTTTTGGTATGCATTCAGTCAACAGGCATGTAGCTGCTCTGTAGTATCCAACACAGCAAAAAAATTGACTTTTTGGGCAGTTCGTTTTTCAAAGTTTCAATTATTTTAGATAGATAATATAATCAATACTTACTAATTAATAAGTAAGCTACCCGAATGTGACACCAGATCGACGGACTTGGTCTAAAATACCCAAAACGCTGGTTCAAAACTTTCTTTAGTTTTTCTTCGGGCTTAAATGGGAATGCCGTTTAAAAGAATGCTCTGATATATGTGCTAATGTGTGTTGCTGCTGTTAATTTGCAGTAAGAAGCGCCATGACCGAGCACGTGACACTACGTCAAGATGTCACACTGTACTTTCAGTTAACAGTTACCTCATACAACATGTTTGCAAATATATAGATACTGAGGAAACAAAAAGAGACGAGTACAATACATTGAGTTATATTCCAGCTGACAGTCATTTGCTTTAATGCTTGAACACAATGAATGAAAACTTCAACCACTTACCTTCTTCGTCGCCAAATTCATCATCATCGTTGATAATACCGTTGTCAGCCGAGATGTTGGGGTCACCATTTGGTCCAGACATTGCTATTTGTTAATATGCTAGAGCTGCGTTAGCTTGCTGTAAGCTAGCTTTAATGCCACTCGATTAGCATTAGCAAATCAACAGACCATAATCTGAAATCAACAAACTCTCATTATTTAAACGTGTGATATTATTATTATTTTTTTTCAGATTCGCTCAAAAAGAAAAGTGTTTCAAGGAGAACAGGTTCAATCGAGCTGGTGAGCTTAGGAGAGCTTGAGCTGGCTGTCACAGGAAGACGATATACGTTTGTTTATGGGGCTGATCTTGAAGAGAAGTGGGCGGGGCTTGACGAAGATTGCTAAGACTTTAAAGATGATAGCTCACTCTGTCTGTATCTTGTTATTGATACTTAATTAAAAAATCTGTCCAACTCCTCACTGTAAAAATACTGTGAAACATTTTTATGTTACTTAGATTTATGCTCGTTTTTTTTTAGCAAGTATAGACTTTATATTTGTTTTTTATTTTAGCTTTTGTTGACCAATTGTAAAGTTTTCAGAAAAAAAACAGAGTGGGTAATCTTCATTATTCTCTCGTCTCCCACACTGAGTAGTAGTCAGAATCCGTCAGCTGACTTGACACACACACACACACACACACACACACACACACACACACACACACACACACACACACACACACTGTAGGCACCTGACGTAAACGTATTAAGTCTAGTTTTGTAACTTTGTGGCTTGAGAACTATTGTCACCTAAATTTAGCCCAAATAAATGTAGTCCGTTGACTGGTGTTTGAAATAATATGAGCTTTAATTAATGCAGTTCAACAATGCTCTCCGTGTAGATATTCGCCTTCTTCTAGTGTTTTGGTAACTTCAGAATCCCCCATCTATATTTAAAGTGATAAAGGCAAAAGGTCATGCTCGATATATTCCATACTGATAGCTGATTAGAACACTTCTTTGATCAGTAGATGGCGTCAAATTATCACGTGTCACATGACTACACTGAGTCTGCGCATTCAACCCACGTGTAGACATCTGAAAGGGGTTGACCTGATCTACATACTGTATTGTTTTGAAGTAGTTTTAAGGTATGGATGAACTACCTGCGGATCTTACAGCTTTCCTCGGTAACCACCCATTTCTCCAGCTGACAGATGGTAAAAAGGTGAGAGCGCTAACTGTACCACATTACACGAAACTGCTATACCATGTGATGCTAGCTGCGTTGCTAGCATATCCAATGAGCCATGCATTCATAAGTGTTGTGATGACTGAATGTGTTGACCGAGACTAGAAGCCTGTTGATGATTTGCAGGTTTTTTTTTACTGCACCAACCAGCGCTCGATGAGTATATGTACTATCCATGTGTCCTAAATGGTTGTTTTTCAGATTAAATGCACTCTGAATGGCCACGAGTTTCCATGCAACCTGTCAGAGCTACAGAAGTTCACCAAGGGGAAAAAATATGAGAAACTGAGTGCTGCAGCAGACTTCAACTACAGCCAGTATGAACCACATATTGTCCCAAGCTCAAAGCAACCGTAAGCAACTCTTGTACCTCATCTTATCTTATGATCATCACATTGTCTATCACATATAGACAGGATGTAAGAAGATACACACTTTGTTTAGTATTGTGCTTTCTGTGTGTTTTTCAGGAATCAGCTCTTCTGCAAACTCACTCTCAGACACATCAACAAGCAGCCGCATCATGTCCTAAGACACGTTAATGGGAAACGCTTCAAAAAAGCCCTCTCAAAATGTAAGGGTGCATTACATTTATTCACGTGTTATTTTCTGTCCTAGAGGTCAAAGTATGCCATGTAAACAGTGATGGTATGATATTGACAGGAATACTTGGTGTGTGTGTGTGAGAATAGAATATAATAGAATTTACTTCATTAATCCCCCCAAAGGGAAATTCAAAGTCCCTGCAGCAATACAAGAAAGTTTATAAATATAAGTATATAAATTCCAAGAGTATATTAATAGAATAATATAATTAGTGTCAACTTGAAAAAAAAGTTCCATCAAGACAACAGTTTAGCCATAATTCTCCAGCCATCCATCATCCCGACAGGGTCCAGAAATGAGCTGGCCTTCTTCACCAGCTTTTTCAGTCTCCCTCTCTTGTATCCTACGCTCACAGTAGTTGACATCTCTCCAGTGTGATGTTCCTGTCTGGTGTTAGCTCCGTTAGCCATGTCTGTTAATGGTATGGTGCTACTTTGTCCTCTGGTATTCCCTCTGGTTCTGGATTAGCTCGGCTAGCTCGTCCATCTTATTGGAGATGGATCTTACATCCCGCATAACAATGGATGGAAGAAAAGGTTGACGTCATCTCTTCCTAGCATACCTCAGTACCAGCACGTCATCCTCGCCTCCTTCTCCTCAGCTCACAGGGAACATATTCATTACATAGACTTAATAATTAAGTTGCTGGTTATTCAAATAAGGACAAACTTATTCCTCAGTTCTTAACTATATTGCTGTTTTATCGTGAGCCTTCAAACTACTCGACAATATTACAACTTTAAGATTTTTTTAGCTGGTTATGAAACAGACTTAAATTAATACAGGTCACACAGCCTCTGTGTGACCTGGAAAAACGAACAAGACCATCAACGACAAGACATTTTGAAAACATCATTTTTAATTCTAGTAATTTAGGGTGGTACACAGGTGTCAGAGGAAGTTAATCCAAACATGATAGTACAGTGGGTTTTGTTTATATTTTTCACTACAAGAATTAACATCGAGGGACATGTTTTACAGGTGGACAAGATATTCAATCAGAAAATACTGCGTACACTGTTGTTACTGTTTTGTCCACAGGGGGCAAAAAAGACAAGTGAAAATTCCTCACAGTAGCTTTAAGTTGTTTTTTTTTATTTTGCTCCTTAATCATTTAATCCTGGGGCATACTATTATTTTTTGTACTGTTCTGTCAATGCTGTTAATTTGAATTTTAACTTAAAAGATGCCTTTTTTTATGATTTTGCACCAGTCTTGATTCGTGAGCTGTCTTAGTTCATGTAATAAATCGCAGATAGAATCTGTTGTTGCACTGCTCCCCCTGTTGCCTTGATCACTGAATGGACTGTCCTCGTTCCTGCTGTAGATGAAGAGTGTGTAAAGCAGGGGATTGAATTTACGCCAGCCAGACTCAGACAGAAAAAGCCCAAAGACACCGGAGAAGACGCTGGTCGGGGGAGGGATGCAAAACATGGGAGAAACTCGTGGGAACCCTCATCAAGTGACGAGGATCACAGTGACTCTGAAGACAGCATGAGTGATCTCTACCCTCGTCAGTGCACACACTACAGACATACTTATCCACTTCATTTTTGGTTTCAGCTCAACTTTAATGCTTCCATTTTCTCCCACAGCCTCTATATTCACTTTGAAAAAAACAGAGGAAGAGAGTATGGAGGATGATGAGGGTGGGGAGGAGGATGACTTCCAAACAGATGAAGATGAGGAGATGGAGATGGATAAGCAGGTTCAGCAAAAACGGAAGAAGGTCTGTAGAAGTCTGGAAGTCTATATCTTGAGAAGAAATCTCATATATTAGTGTTACTTTATACTTAATTTTGCCAAATGCTGTCCTTTTCTATATATTGCAGGTCCAGAGCGGTGGTTTTCAGAAGAAATTCAGGAATAACCATTGGAAAAAAGGGCGTAACAAATGTGGGAAAGCACGGACAACAGTGAAAAATAAAACGTGAAACTGCATAAAAGTTTAGTATGTTCAGACCCAGTGATTTGTCAGGAAGCAACTTGTATTCCTGTGTCCTATCCAGCTTCACCTTTCAATCTCTGCTCCAGGTTGTGAAGTTTCCAATAAGGCTGTTTTTTTATTAAATTAGAGTGCGTTTATGGCGGGAATCACATCATTTTGACACTCTTTTGACACCCCAGTGCACTCTTATGAACTACTACACTAAATTTTCTAGTGGAACCGTTGTATGCATTTTTCTGTGACCAATCAGTGCCAACAAAATACAGCAAATTTAAACTAAAGGGTAAGTCGTGTTTATTTTGCAAAACACTGAATATTTATGCTGGGATGGGCTGTTAAAAGCAGTTGGAATGGTGAACACTGAACCACTGCTTGTTAAAATACCATGTCTTTTTTTGCCTGGCAGTAAGTGAGCACGTTGCAGAGTTTTAAGACTTTTCTCTGTGTACTTGGTCTTAACAAGCAACATGTTAACTCTGTTCCCCTTTACACCCCCATACCATTTCCTTTTCACTTCGCCTGCTTCTGCACCGTCATCCAAGGTCAGCATCCTTGTAGCAGCATCAGCTCTCTCATCATGATTAGATATTAACAAAGTTTTAAAAAGCACTGCTGTATAATGTGGGGGCTCTTTCGATGACGTACTATGTGTGATACTGTTATGTAAGAAGGACCCCCTAAGGGTCCTTTAAAGAGGCCACAGATCAAGCTTTTGCTGATAGGAGGGTTTCCGTACCTCCAACTGTAGTATTTTTTTAAGAATAAGAAGCTGCCCTGCTGTTTGTGCTGTTGTAAACACATCGGTTTACACAAGCAAGCTCCAAAGGTTTATGTAAAAATTGTACAAAAAAGTTTTATTACCTTGCCAAAGCAAAAGGCAAGGGGAAAAATGTTCTTCAGTTGCAGAGAAGATTAGACATCTGCAGCCACTGTGGTGTTTTTAAGGCTAGTAACTTATATCACAGCATACCAAGAGTGAAAAAAACCCAATTGAAATCCTTGGATCCTTCAGATAAACAGATTTAAGAACAAACCGTGGAGAAATTAATTTACATCATGAAACTGGTTTTGTGAATTTAACAAACTTAAAGAGGCTTGAATCAAGCATATTTGTCTTTGCACAGGTTGCATAAATAAAATAAAAAAGTGCTTCCTTCTGCACTTTTTTTCCAACAAGAAAATGCTCCATGCCACACAGCTTTGCCAACCATGGGATGGATAATTGACCGTCAGATCAAGACCCTGTCATGGCCAGCCCAATCTCAGGACCGGAACCCATTGAAAACCTGTAAAATGTGATATGTGCTTAGATTTTTGCAACAGGTGGGGCATAATGTCATATAGCATCAAAGATCAAAGTAAAAGACTGCTTCATAGCATGAAAGCTATGATTAAAAATCATGGTTATTCCATCAAACATTAATTTCTAAACTCTCCTGAAGTTTAAAAAAATTGTATCTTGTTTTTTAAAATTAACATGTTTTGTATAATTTGATTATTTGGTTATTTGTCTGAAAACTGCATCTTTTCATTTTTTTTTTTATTACTAGTCATTTTCTGCAAATAAATACTCAAAAGGACTAGTTTTATTTGGAATTTGGGAGACTTGTTGTCAGTTGTCCATAGAATAAAACAAAAAAAAAGTTCATGAAATTTAACAGTGGTAAAAAAAAAAAAAATCTTGTTCTATAGATTTATTAATTTATAATGTTGTCATTGAAGTTCATTGAAGTGTTCATTATCATATTAACACTTTGCATACATTCCCTGTCAAGTAGCTGTATTACTGACTTAATGTGTTATAGTTCTCTGTTTTCTCTTCCAAAATCCAGGATAACTTGGTAAAATTGTTGTGTGTTATATACCAGAGAAGTAGAACAAGATATGACAACAGCTGCGTAAGTAAGGTGATATGAGCGTGCAATGTGGACGTGCACACACGAGCACATATCTACAGTTTATATACGGCGGATAAAGGTGACAGACGGTATTAACTTATTTACCTGTGTAATACCCGTAAACAAGGCTGAGGCGCTCTGCCCAGCACGGATCAGTATACGTGGCATACAGCGGTTGCAGAACCATGTAGGGGGGCTCTGTGTCTTTCGTCAAATCGCGGGGCATTGTGGGGCATTTACTCTTCAAGTAAATAACGTTAACAGGGGGAGGAACAGAGCGAGCGACAAACCCAACACATTAATACTGTGTTGCGCTTAGCCTTAATTATTAATAACACCTATATTTTACAAATATGGGGCAGGAGGATCTCATGAACACAGCTGAAGACGTGGCAGACCAGGTAAGTTCAATTCAAGAGACGACAGTTGATAACGGTAGCCGCTGTTAGCATGTTAGCTGCTAAGTCTGGGCTAGGAGTGAGGTTCGGCTCGCGAGCGTTTCCTCCTCACATTCTGACGCATCTTCACGTTCACTGAAAGGCGCAATGTGAAATTTTTAAGGCAAAATGATATACGTTTGACAAATGGTTGATGTGCTTGGTGCTGACATATGTACCCAGGTGGATTAGATTGGTAGCATTGGGAAACTGTCATGGGTTCGGAAGCAAACAGGCAGAATTGTGCGGTGACAGCCGGTTAGCCTGTCATTGGTATCAACGTGGTTTGTTAACAGTATCACGGTAGGTGTCAGACAAGCCAGACATTGAGTCTTTATTGTGAAATCATTTAGCAAGCCTCCATGTCATTCACTAACCGTACAAATCATATAGTAATCCAGTAACCGAACGTAGGCTACAGGTAAGTCCGATAAGCTTTCCCTAACTGTAAAAGGCCTTGACAGTGCAGCTTCACTACACACAACTTTGCCTAAAACTGTATGTGAGCCTCCACTTGTTACGTGGGCAACAGCAGCTTTATCTCATGATCTGCTTTGACCCAAGTTACTCTGGACTTGGACTTGCTTTCTGTACCGTCTAGATCCTGAAAAGCTAGTGTTTTTGATAAAAGGCATGTTTGCTGTTGTGTTTTGTGCCTGATTTATGGCCTTGTGTTTGTGCAGGACGAGCTGGACTTTCAGTTTTTGGCCTTGCCATCAGGAGAGTACACTCAGCCCATGAAAAAGCATGCCATTAAGTCATTTTGTTGTCACCACTTTCACAGTTTAACTACCATTGATTGATTTACACACGAGCTATCTGTTGAGAAGGAATCCCAGATACTCCTATCCTGCTCCCTATTCAGCCCTTTCTCCTCCGTAACGGGTCTTGTACATGTTACTTGCATGTCACCCGACAAAATGGTCTATTTCTAGTCTGTTGAGGTAACCTTGGGCTTGTTCGGATTGGCTCTGACTTGGTCCATTCATGTCACACATAGCAGTCATAGTGGGAGTTGGTGGATGCTGATTGGCTGCTGAGGTCTGACAGTGCTGATGTGGACTGCAGAGTAGGTGGGGAAGAGAAGGAGGCAGGTCAGTGTAGTGTCTGAGGATCTTGTCTAAAAATTCATTGTGGCTGACACACTTAGGCTTGTACAGCTTTTTAGTTTTAGGTTTCAACTCATCATAGTTACAGATAAGTCTGTTAAACCATTGGGTGCGGGAACACTGAGACACATGCTTGTTATTGTCGTGAGATTCATGGAACGCAATAAAACTTTAGCTCTGCACATGTTTTGTAGACCCTGTTGTACTGATTCCAATTTATGTTTGATGCCAGCATTGTATAAAATCTAACAAAAAAGTCTAGAATGTATAAAGAAATCTAAATCAATCAAACAATCCCAAAAGTATTTTTTTGTAATAGCTTACAGCATTTTATTTACTTTCCACAGGAAAATAACACTTGCTTAATGGTTTGCGTAACATTTGTTTTAGCCTCAGGCAGTGACTGCTCTTTCTCCTACTTCATAACTCTGTCCACACAGTTTGACAGCAGGATGTCTTAGGAGAAACATACAATTAGCTTAACAACTATTTTAAAATAACTGCTGTTTTTCCCCCCCCTATTCCGCTCTCTTTCTCTCTTTTGCACAGTTCTTGCGGGTAACCAAACAGTACCTGCCCCACCTGGCGCGTCTGTGTCTCATCAGCACCTTCCTGGAAGATGGCATCCGCATGTGGTTCCAGTGGAACGAGCAGAGAGACTACATTGAGGCTACCTGGAGCTGTGGCTACTTCCTGGCGACGTGCTTCGTGCTGCTTAACCTCATAGGACAGCTGGGTGAGTGAATAGTCTGGTTGGGTAGGAGATGAGTTGGAAAAATGAAATTAATTGGGTGCATAAGATGAACGTTGTTTTCATAGGTGGTACATAATCACCTGGGTATAAAAGTCCATTTGTTTTTGTTCCCGTAGAAGGAGCCTTTTATGTCTCTTGCACCATGTTTCAATAATAGCATGGAACTGACAAACTACATGTTTGTATTTAATGGGTTGCTGCCAAAAATGCACCAGCTGGAGGATAAAGAAGGGAGTGGTTGTGCACAAAAGAATGGGAATTAAAGTTTTTGATGGTAAAAACTTGACAAAAGAGAATTATACAGGAGCTTTATGTCTTCAAAAGCTGCCTTCACTTGTGGGCTTATCAGTGCAGTGTTTCAGTCAGGAATGTGGCTGCTTGATATCACAAAATATTACCAAATTTCAGAGTGCAGTTGGCCAGGTGGTGTAGGTTGTGCCCCATGAGGTTCGCCCCTGTACAAGTGGTTGGGGTTCTAATCATGTATCGCATATCACTCCCAACTCTCGCCCTGTTTCCTCCTCTATCCACTGTCCTCTTCTATCCAATTAAAGGCATATATATGCTACTGTAATATTCTATTGTGTTGCACTATTTTACCCAGAAGGTAGTGCTTGAAAAAGCAAGTGACCACTTTAATGCCCAAAGAAGTGTTTCCACTTTTTCAGGCTTTTTGCTTGTTAAAATCACAAAGAAAATTGATGTATACTATAAAGTAAATTCACCATGTGGATTCTTGTCGAACTGATCACAAACATAGGGTCCTCTCATCTGTCAAGGCTACCATAGGCTGAGCTGAAACTTCACATTGCTGAACACAATGTAAGTTTTCATGCGAGAAGAAGGGGGAAACATCTTAAATGCAACTTTATACCAGTATGACTAATACTCCAGATTTTCCACATGAAGATTTTGGTGTTACTGGATAGAGTATTACTCAAATATTTACAACCCCAATTCCAATGAAGTTGAGACAGTGTATAAAACAAATAGAAACAGAACACAATGACTTGCAAATCCTGTTTAACCTTTCAATTGAATACACCACAAAGAAAATATATTTATTGTTTAAACTGTTTTTTTTTGCAAACTCATTTTGAATTAAATGCCTGCAGCATGTTCTTAAGAAAGCTTGGGCCTTCCTTTTAACAATACTCAGTAAACTGAGGACACTAATTGTTGAAGCTTTGGAATTCTTACCAATTCTTTCTTGATGTACAACGTCAGTTGCTCAACAGTCTGGGTTCTCGGTTGTCGTATTTTGCATTTCATAATGTGTCACACATTTTCAATGGGAGACAGGTCTGGACTGCAGGCAGGCCAGTCTAGTACCAGCATTTTTTTATTACGAACACGTGCAGAATTTGCCTTGGCATTGTCTTGCTGAAATAAGCAGGGACGTCCCTGAAAAAGACGTGGCTTGGATGGCAGCATATGTTGCTCCAAAACTTGTTTGTACCTTTCAGCATTAATGGAGCCTTCACAGATGGTCAAGTTAGCCATGCCATGGGCCTTAACACACCCCCATACCAACACAGATGCTGGCTTTTCAACTTTGCACTGATAACAATCCGGATTGGCCTTTCCTCCTGGCCCGGAGGACACCACATCCATGATTTCCAAAAAAGATATTTGAAATGTGGACTCATCAGATCACAGCACACTTTTCCACTTTGCATCAGTCCATCTCAGATGAGCTCGGGCCCAGAGAAGCCGGCAGCATTTCTGGGTGTTGTTGATGTATGTCTTTGTCTTTGAATGGTAGAGTTTGAACTTGAACTTGTAGATGTAGTGATGAACGGTGTTAACTGACAGTGGGTTAATTTTAAGTGTTCCTGAGCCCTCGTGGTAATATCCTTTACACAATGATGTTGGTTTTTAATACAGTGCTGTCTGAGGGGTCAAAGGTCATGGCCATTCAGTGTTAGTTTTCAGCCTTGCTGCTTTAGTGCAGAGATTTCTCCAGATTCTCTGAATCTTTTGATGATATTATGTACTGTAGATGATGAAATCCATAAATTCTTAAACTGTTGGACTATTTGCTCACACAGTTATTTACAAAGTGGGGAACCTTGCCCCATCCTTGCTTTGTTAATGACTGAGCCTTTCAGGGATGCTCCTTTTATACCAAATCATGACACTCACCTGTTTCCAATTAACCTGTTCACCTGTGGAATGTTCCAAAAAAAAACATGAAGTTTATCAGTTTGAACAATAAAAATGTTTTCTTTGTAGTGTATTTCATTGAATATAAGTTAAACAGGGTTAAAGTTTTAAGTTTTTACACAAGTCCCAACTTTTTTGGAATGGGGTTGTATTAGACAAAAATAAGAGTAAAATAAAGGTAAAAAAAAAAAAACTTTTTCCAGAGGAGCATAACATGACATTAAATTTTCTTCTGACTTTAAAACTTTATCAAATTGTTGACAATATCTTTAGGCCAGTCGTGTCCACAGCTTGCTGATAGTTGTGCAATGAACACATTGTACTACACCTTTGGGCGATAAACCACCTTGCTGATTAGAGAGGTCAGGAGAAACTGACGAGAAAGGCGTAAAAGCAGCCCACTTGTGAAAGAATCTGCTATTGATATTACAGTGGAAGAAAAAACATACCCCCAAGCTCTTCAAACTATGAAAATGAGCTTTCAGAGAAGTAATTAATACACTGCACACAGAATAAGTGACAAATGGACCGAAGAGCCAGGATGTAACGCTTCTACTGTTGCGGTTTGTAATGACCATAGATTGATAGGAAGCTGTGAAGAACTTGTGGTAGGAGTCACATGCAGTTTGTTAAGTAATGCTGAAGTAAACCATCAGTGATATCCAAAATGTTGTCTTTCCGTGACAGATCAAGCAGAATCTTGAAAAAACTTCTATTCTAAAAAGTCTGCAAAATGTTTACCCAGAATGCATCTTCTGAGTAAATGACGGAAAGTAAATAGATGAGACTAAATGTTTGCTTTACAAAATAAATCCGGTAGCAAGATGTTTGCCTGTCAGATAGATTCTCATCAACAGTGATGGGTTTTTTTTCACTGAGTACACAGGTTCCTATGACATCATCCCCCTTCGTGGCAAAATCAAACCACTTACTGCTGACCTGCAATGCCAAAATTTCAAGAATGTGGTTTTTTTTTTTTTAAAGTAATGTCCATAAACACTTTTAATTTGCCCTTTTTTTTGTCCAAACAGGTGGTTGTGTCCTCATCCTAAGTAGAAATTTTGTACAGTATGCCTGCTTTGGACTATTTGGCATCATAGCACTACAGGTAAGAAATTAAACTGCCTCACATTTGTAATGTACACATATAATATGTCCTGAAATATCTAATGTGTATATATATATTTTTTTATCATCTCAGACTGTAGCATACAGCATTTTATGGGACCTCAAATTCTTGATGAGGTAAGTTAAACTCTTTGATGCTTGTGTGGCATAAAACATGTTGAAGTGTAAGTTGTGCTCTTGATGCATATTCGATTTGCTTGATGTGGCCGGTAAGCAGACATCAACAGTTATTTTAATTGTAATGACTGTAATCACTTTGCACAAAACCTGTGATTTATGTAAACGTCAGCGGGCCAGATGAGTCAAAGGCTGTGCCTGAAATCTGTTAAATACAGTGCTGCTGGTTTTTTTGTGTCAGCACTTTGAGTGTTTGTAACACCGTGGCTTTTAAAGTCTGCTGTTATTAAACTGCACTTCTTTTTTGCAGTGTGTCTTTTTAAAATCTCGCCACCCACTCTCTCCTCCCAGAAACCTCGCCCTCGGCGGTGGTCTGCTCCTGCTGCTGGCCGAGTCTCGTTCGGAAGGAAAGAGTATGTTCGCTGGAGTCCCCTCCATGGGGGAGAGTTCGCCGAAGCAGTACATGCAGCTAGGCGGTCGAGTACTGCTGGTGCTCATGTTCATGACTCTCCTTCACTTCGACTCCAACTTCTTCTCTGTGAGTACTGAGACTTACAGCAGGCTCTGTGATTCACAGATGGTCATTTCATCATTCAGTTTAGCCAAATGCTGCACCAGAAGAAGTCACAAAACTAAAGCAAAATGGTTAAGTCCTGAAGATGTTATTTTCCCAGATTTGGCCAAGGTCCTGAATTTTCCACAGAAATCATGATACCCATAAAACATCACAAGAGGATCTGTTAGCTTATTAAACTAGGCTAACTAATGAAATTTTGACATAATTTGTATTGGCCAGCGCTTGCACACCCAAGGCCAATGAGAAAAGACTGAACATCTAACGTCTGCAGACACTGAAGGCAGTTTCACCAGTGTGGCTGCTGTTGAGCAGTGTTTGTGATCACACTTAGGGACATTTGGGCATTCTGCAGTATAACAGAAGAGACACCTGCAGTCTATTCTACCTTTCTGGAGCTTTTGAAGCTTAAAATGAGCAGAAATCCAGAAAAAAAGTTTTGAAGAATAGGTGGTATATTTGAAAAAAAAAAAAGAGATCACAGAGCATACCATGTAAAATATGGCACCACACTCTCAATTTCCAAGTATTAATACTAATGTTTGTGATCAGCTCAACTTGATACTTAAATTAGCAGCTAACATTAGCTCTGTTTTGATATTAGCTAATGAGTATATTTAAACCTAAAATACTGTCCGATCTCTCTCTGGAGTGTCAAAATTGTAAGTTTACATGGGATACGACCTGGAATACAGCATGAGACTATGTCACAAGATAGGAACATAAGAAACCCAGTGCTTCCAAATGACTTTGTCACTAGATTTTGTGACTTTGAGATCTTGGCACCTTGAGATAAAACTAGAGCTGTAAGATGAAAAGTGTTGTGAGTATTGGTCTGCAAGTGTGAGGTTTTACTTTCCCGCAGCCTCAGGAGAGTAAAACCTCACACAAAACATGTTGCTGCTATTCAACATGTTCACTCTCCCACAGATCCTTCAGAACATGGTCGGGACCGCCCTCATCATCCTCGTAGCCATCGGCTTCAAAACCAAGCTAGCAGCGTTGACCCTTGTCGTGTGGCTACTGGCTATCAACGTCTACTTTAACGCCTTCTGGACCATCCCTGCATACAAGCCCATGCACGACTTCCTTAAGTACGACTTCTTCCAGACCACCTCAGTCATCGGCGGTCTGCTACTGGTGGTGGCACTCGGACCTGGCGGTGTGTCCATGGATGAGAAAAAGAAAGAGTGGTAGATAGAAATAATGGGGTTAAGAAAAAAGGATTGCACAGCACCACTAACATCCTTTACCCACCAGGACACAAAGACCCTCCCTCTACTCCAGCTCCCCCTCATCAGGGTACTTATTTTTTGTTTTCTAGGTTTATTTCATTTGGCCAAATCCACAGACGCCACCACAGCCATCTATGGACGGTTATTTTCTAGTTTAATCCAAGCCTTTTGTTTTTAGTTGTACTTATATATGCCAGAATTTTTTAACACTTCTTGTGTGTCCTCTCTTGTGTACTTGAAAGTTAAGACAACCAGCGGATAAGTGGAAGAAGAAATTTGTCTTGTGTTCAGAGAAAATGAAAAGCTGAACACTCATCATAATAATAATGTCATAAGTTATGATAGATAAACGTTTGTATTTTCTCAGTAAAACTGAATAAAAACCAGAAGGAGTGCTGCAGTTTGAGTTCAACCAATGGATGCTAAGATTTTTCCTCCGCTGGATCTTGGAGTGTCTGAGACTCTCTGGCCGTGTCAACCCTGACAACTTGAGCACTGATTTGACAGCAACTTGCCTTGATTCTCCAGGTTTCATCTTCCCTTCCTTTTTTTTAATTATGCCTTTTATGTCCGTACACTTTCAATCTCAGCTGACCTTCATTCATGGGAGGAGTCGAGTCCTAAGAGGGGACATGTACATTGTGTACAAAGTGGTGGAATGCAGTAGTGCTTGATTGAAAACTTCAGCGCAGTTGTTAGCTCCAGGACTTGTTATTGGGCACTGTACGTCTGTGGCAAACGGCAAACTAGTGAACTGTATATGATCGGGGATAACAGTGGGGGGAGGCTCAAGGTTTGTGAAACACCATATTCTGCGATCTAGAAAAAGCAAAAAGGACTAAGCAGAGGCACTAGCCGCCTGGACTCTGTCTATGCTCAGTGTTTTTTGCCATGTGTAAGAAAATAAAAAAAATATTCAGTGTATTGATTTTCAGAAGTTTATATTGTATTTTTGATCATTTGTTTTTTTGATTTTGGAAGTTCATGGAGAAGAAATAAAAAAGGCAAAAAGAGTTTCTGTCTGGGTCAAGATTTTTAGCTTTTTTTTTTGCCGTCAAACAAGATTATCAAGTTTTAACATTTGTTATAAGAACAGTGCAGTAAAAGGCTTCATGGGGACCTGGTGGAAAACAATAAGAAAATCAGAAACATGTTTGTAAAACTGGATGAAACAAGAATAACAAACATCTCCTGCAGGTACTGAACTGAAAAGGTGATCATTTATCATTTGCAACTACTCCAAGCAAATGTTGACCTGACATTCATGAAATGAAATGGGGATGAAGCATATTTGTTTGGTTGCAGTGGGTTTGCTATCACTCCCCTGATCAGTACTGTTTACTACTGTATCTTCAATCTGTGAGGTTTATATGAGATATCAGTTCTTTTAACAGACCTAATCAACCTAAATATCACTCAAAGTGAAAACATGGTGATGCCAGATGAGTCAAGATCTTCTTTTCCAGTTTTAATTCATAGATTTTAATAAAATCTAACTGTAAAAGAAAAATTCAGTGTTAAAAATCTGCTCTATAAACCATAACTCACGTATAGTGCGCCTCTGCAGTATTTGCGTATTAAAGAACACCAAAAAGACTGAACAACATGATTTCTTATAGCGGTGCGACAGAGCCTCAAAAGGCTGTACAATAAAATGACCACAGAGGGGCGACACACCACTAATGTCAACAAGTAAAGCGGGGAAAAATCCTAAAATACAATGAGGATAATAGCATTAAAAATGACATTTTAGCATTATAATGAGTATATTTTAAATTTAAAAAAGAATTGATTGAGTAATTTATGATGGATGAAAACCATACACCATAGTTTAAATGATCGACCATTTGATATTTGTCTATTTAATACATCTTAAAATAAGAGTCATCTGATTTGACAAGTAATCCTTTATCATTACAGCACCTTAAAATCATTTCTAGAGACGATGGAACAGTAAAATAATTTTAAATTTAATATTTTCTTCCTGAAAATCCATCCTTTGTTTATACTTGCCTCTGATTGGCCCTGCTAGCAAAATTCCTGCCTATTTTCTTAGTCACGCCATCATTGTGTGCAGTCTCCTTTATACGCCACATGATGGTGGACAACCCACTTTACTCCAGCAGCATCATTCACAAATGAGCAAAGTGTACCTGCTCAAAGGGACCGGAACTCGAAATTCTTCAGCTTTCAAAATAAGAGCTTTGAATGGTCATGGTCTCATATCTCTGAAAAAGTTTGTCCTGCCAAAATTCAAAGAACCAAAGATACAGTCAACCCTTGGCAATATAGACTACTGATAAGACAGAGCAATAAAGAAAAAAGTTGTTGCACCATTATCAAAAACAAAATTTGATTTGATTTAAAGAGGTGGCCCCTGAAGTACAAAACATCCAACGCCAACAAAAAAAGAAAAAAAAACCTACAAAAAAAATGCGAAAACAAAAGAGAACACACGCACACACACACACACACACACACACACACACACACACACACACACACACACACACACAAAATACACGATTCATAAAATAAAATGCATAAATAATAAAAAGGAGCGCAAAACTACAAATCTGAATGCAAAAGCAAAAAAAAGAAAACATGAACAACAAAACAATTTTAAAATCTCAAGACTAATATCTTATTTCCTACTTTTTTTTTAAATTTTTTTTTTGTTTTGTGTGTGTGTGTGTGTGTGTGTGTGTGTTTGCATGTTTCTTGTTATTGCAATCTCTCCATTTGTTTCTTGATTAATTTTTATCATTACATTTTTTGTTGTTGTGTTTGTTTAGTTGTTTTGGGGGTTGTGTTTGGCTTTTTTGGGGGGCATATTTTGCACTTCAGGGCCACCCTCGTAAACTGCTGCCTAAACTATGTAGGTTACAAATGGAATAATTAACAATTTACAGTTTATCGCTTGAATTAGACAGGACTGTCATCAAAAAATGTGATTTGGATTGCATGTGCATACTGCAGTCTTAATTTAATTTAACAGCCACGCTAAGAGTTAAGAACTTATTTTGAAAGTTTTAACCGGATGCTTCTTGTGTAACTTAATATGTCTTCACAGCGGCGCCGTGTGTAACCCACACTGGCCCACAATCTCTGACTGAGAGAAGGAGTATCACCCCGGCGGACAGCTGCGGCAGCCTTCTGGCTCGGATATTTGTTATTTTTTTGGGTTTATATCAAACAGATAAATTCCGGGATGCCTTCAGGAAAAAATCTACAAGGTAATTTATAATATTAATATATTATAACACTAGACTGCATTGTGCATTTCCCCGAGTATGTTCATATGTCTGTGGCTAGCTTAAAGCTTTGAGTCTTTACAATAAAGCATCACCGGGCCAGCGTCCAAGCTAAGCCTCTGTACATACTAACTAGCTTGCCATTAAAATAATGTGATTTTCTGTTTACAGGAGGGAAAGCCTTTGGGCTGTTAAAGGAGCAGCAAAGGCTAAAACTGGAGGAGATCAACAAGGTAACGCACATATTTGCGACTAACGGCTCTTGACGGCTATTTGACTGTAACGTTAATGTGCACGCGCACACCTGACTCGACATTGGCCTTGTTTTTTCAAACGTGCGTTATTTCAGTGTATTTGGATTTATGAGTCCCTGTTGTGTTGTTGGGCGTAATGAATCCCCTCCAAATTGCCACACTCAGTCACTGGAGTTGACCGTAGCGAGGCTGTTAATGCATTTTATTGATTTCCCCCTGCTGTCTCGTGGCACTTGTTGAACGGTTGCATGCTGTCACACAGAGTTGAGAGGTCTATCCTCTGACATCACAACATCAATATGTTGGTCCTGCCCGCTGAACGCATTTGCAGCTTGATTTGGCCGCCTCCATGTTTGTGGGACGAGAAAACAGGTGTCTGAATGAACCCTTTGTCTAACATCGTCAGATTTCTCTGTTGTGGTTCCCACAGATTAACTAGATGTCTGTATAATCTCTGTTTCCCACATCTATTTGAGCCAGCAGCCTGTCATCAGCGCCTACATTATGAAAACCAGGTCGTGCCAAGAGATAAGAAGGCCTGTGACATCTTTGTTTCAAATGCTTTCAGCAGAGGTTCATAGAGATTAGTCTACTTTTTAATATCCCATTTGTGCAGGGGAAAGATGGTCCCTAATTCCTAATAACAAGTTCTAAAAATAACAGTACGACTGTGATTAAATCCAGGAGGTTTTATACACTGACATCTTTTCATTTCCATGGAATTACAATTTGATCCCATGGGAACAGACATGAAGACCTGCAATGTAGATTACCTACCTGATAAATACCCAGAGGAAAGTATCATGGTACAAATTGCACGTCGATAATGTTTTCACGTGTATGTGTAAGCTGGGGAATTTTAGAAATATTCTGAATTAAAATCTTATAATAAGAAATTTATTGGAATTTATGAGAACTGGAATTTTTTCTATCATCTCCAACGTATATTATTTAAATATTTGGATTTGTCTTAAGAGTGCATCTATGCTAACTGAAATATTAGCATTTATTTTTGAGCATAATACCCCAACCTTTCAAAAAATGAAATAAAAGCGAGCTCCCCTCCCTCTAAAAATGTCCAAGTGAACATTTAAAACAATAATTTTTCTTCAAGCTTCTCTTTCACAGGTGACATAAGTATTCAAGGGTACTTGCATTAAATCTGGCTGCTTGGGACAAAATTATGCTACAAATTACTTACTCCAACTATAGTTAAGTCCTTATAGATAAGTTATAGCTCAGTTTATTCTCATAAATTTCTGTTAATTTTCCAACTTAGAAAATTTTCTAATTTTGTAACCCTAATACTGACACCTGGGCTTCATGTTCCAATTGCTATCAAGTACCAATCAGATGTAAGGTTATTTCACTGACTTCAAAATCATTCTTCTAACTTTGAAAAACAAATACATCTCATGAGCAGATATGGGGTTTGACTAATATACCAATAACAATTTAAAAGCAACAAATTCAACAAGTACATTTTGAAACTTTGAAATTAATAATTCACATCGTAACATATTATCACATATTTTTAGTTTTGACCACTGTCTGCTCAGCTTTAATGCTGTGCCACATGCTACGAAAGGCTCTTATGGTGTTGGGACAACCATGGAGTAAGAGGATGCAGTGGTGCACAAACTGCATCATGACACAATTTCTAAATTGCCTTGAGTGATGATTTTTTTGTATTATGTGCTCTAAAAAGCATTTCATGGAGACAACATAAGTGTAGATATAGAGAAATTTGGGACGGCCCCAAAATGGTCTGATGATGTTGACCTACAAACATCAGTCTGGTTTTAACTGTAAGTAGAGTTTAAGTTTGTTGGCATGAGCTACCCTCCACACAAGCAGATGTAAAGGTAGGGACTAGTGCGACCTGGAACAAATGGTAGTGGAAATTAAAAAAACGCATGTACAAGAATACTGCACAATAACATTTACATTTGAAACATCTGGAAAAAAAGAGATCATAATTCTGACTTCTAATTTTGGCAGGCAGTGCACCATGAGCATTTACATGTAGCGGAAACTGTGGAGCAGCAGGAACTTTGCTTAGTGCTATCTATTGCTATCAACGGGATTTGATTGGTTAAACCAATTGGATGCCAAATGCTAGGATTGGCTGGTGTTTTCCCAGGTTTACTCCTGCTGTGTAGACAGTGTATATTTTTCACTCTATTTTTAAGAACACATCATGCATTGACTGCCATCGGGACATAAAGTTCATTTTAACTAGAATAACAAAATGCAGAGATCGGCTAAAATGCCAGGATCCGTTTGATAGTTCCGATTCTTCACATTGAGTAGCTCTGCATTCCATTGAGCAAATTGTTCAACCTTTGAGCTTTAGCATAACACAGAAATGTAATTTGACCTGACTTTTGAACAGTTGAACTGATTAGCTAAACTGAGGATCTTATCAATTGTCACTGATAATGAGCCTAGCTTGATGAACCAGTATTGGGCTAATACTGATAACTGGTTGGTGTATCCTTGGCAAACACACCAAAAACTTGGTGATGTCAACAGTTGGCTGATAACTTGATCAGAATACATGGCATGCTTTTTTCAGGACAAGAGCAAATTGCTGAAAACATGTTGAGATTAGTTTGACATGTCTACACAGATGGTTGTAGACATGGACATGTAGCCAGAAATCAAGTTTCCTGACATTCATATGTAGCTCATTTCAAGGCAAGGGAAGTGGCCACACTTCATGGTGCAATTTTTTTTGGGTGACATTAAAGCGTTGATTACACTGATGCAATGTGTTGTAGCTTTATCCTTGGCCTTCTACTGATACCTTTGACAAATGCAGACACTGATCCAGTCTGATCCGATACCAGTCATTTCCGAGCGGTAGGTAAAAAATTCAGGTGGGCCTGTGGCAAGAGTCCTTAATATATATGCCATACCTCAGGATGAATGAACTGATTAATGAAGAGCCAAACCAGCTCGGACGTCGCCCAGGTCAACAACATCCGCGTCAGGTGTTGGGTAACCAGGGCACTTTGATGGCAAGTGGGCTACTGGAACAAGACATACATGGAGCAGGGTACTGCTGGAGTGCTACTACACTAGCAACTCCAGAGGACATAGGCAGAGAATGTGGGGGGAATGGATGCTTCGAAATCCTACATCTACCCTTACTAAGAAACACCTAGTAGCTCAGTGTTCTAGTTTCCATAAGAAATGGCAACATCAGGAAGAAGGAACATGAGAAGCTGAAAAAAACAAGGGCTGAAGGAAGAGCTTGAGAAGATGTTGGGTGTGAGGGCAACAGTGGTGCCAGTTGTGATTGCCACACTGGGGGCTTATTTATGACTATGTCATGCCTGCTCTTATAGCTATTAAGTGTTTCCCCTCGGTTACAGCCTTTGGGCGGCGGTGCCAATGGGTGGAGGCAGAGGGGATACCATCTCCATAGAGATAGTCCTGGGAGCACTTAAACTTTTAATTTCTGAGATTTTGTGGTGGTTGTTACATTCCTTTTTCCCAACCCTCTGTCTGCTACACGGAGCATGCTCATCTGTGTGTGTGTTGGGTCACAACTCTGCTGAAGGGCCCGACCAATATTTATTTATTTATTTATTTTGAGACCGATGCTGATTCCAATATTTTTTAGCAGGAAAAAAAATCTGATAATGCTTAATTGGCTGATTCATTTTAAAAATATATAATGAAAAAAACAATAAGCAGTCTGTATTTAGAAGTATTTTGTAGACCTTCTGACTTATATTTATGTACGCACAGTCACCACACTTCTTCAAATGTTTGCATTTTTGTAAGATAAACTCAGCCTGTGAGTGAACATTCCTGTGTATTGAAATTGGTTTGAAGCTATGATTCAGCAAGCCTGAGTCATCCCGCCACCATAAACAGCCAGTTGTGCTGTTTGGCCCCTTCATCCTTAATTACAGGCCTGTATGGACACATGGAGGTCAGAGCAGGTTACAGGCTCACCCTCTGCCTGGTTTGCTCTCTCTAATACGACAAAGATTGAAGCTTTGAAGCTGACTCCCGCGTGGCAGGTTGCGCCATTATAATTTCATTAGAACGGCTTCCTTTAGGCTCATTTCCTTTGCACCCTTGTGTGGTGTCCCACTTAACGATGACAAAGACGAGTATTGACAACCCCGCGGGGAGAAGAAGATCTTGAGATTATGAGTCATGCCTCACTAGTTCAGAGTTGTTAAAATCTTTTAAAACCATAAATGTACTTAATGCTCTAATTTATGCCTTGATTCTTTTTTTTTCTTTGGTTTGTCAGCTTCCAATTAAAGTTAAGAAGAGCTCAAAATGTATTTCCTTTTGTCTCCTTTTCCTCCTCCTCAGGAATACATGGAAGACCAGAAATACAGAGATGAGGAGGACCTGCCTGAAAAGTTGGAAAGCCTCAAAAGTAAGCCAATCCACCCCTACACCCTCAGTATCTGCAATAAGTGGACTGGTTCCTTTGTCCTGGCTTTTGTCTGGTCCACTTTGTTTGTTTGTTGGCAGAAACACACACACATATATATAAGTCTCTGGCTTTTGTTTGTCTCTGTGGGAAAGACAGACTGCTGTGATTTCTGAGAGTACTGCAAGGCCAAGTCCACAGCGGCGAGGGAGGAATGTGGAGGAATGTGCCGGGGCGTTCCTCTGCTTGTTGTTATAATATTCAGAACTCTTTCCTCCCAGGATTAGATAAAACATTGCTACTTGATCAAATAGCGGGAACAAAACAGCATGTTTTACCAGAAACAGAATCCTCCCTGTTGCATGGATTTTACACATGCAGCTCTGCATGTATGTTTGCAAAGAATTCTTTCCTTTGTGGTTCAGCAGACAGAATAACAAAAGGCTCTTCATACAGATAGCAGGCATACTGTATGTCTGGAGATGGGAAACATACTGCTATGTCCTACTTAGAATCTATGCTCGCTGGAGGAAATGGAGCAGAGATGTATAAACAGAATGAGGGCCTGACACCCTGAGACCGCTCTTTTTCTTTTCTTTTTTTTTTTTCCTGGTATCTTCTCCCACTTTTTTCCCCCTTTACTGTCCCACTAACCCAGAGGTCACACATGAGCAATGTGCTCTTAAACACAACACTGTAACTCATCCACCAGAGAAGCTTTTTTTCAAACCAAACACAACAAACTTTACATGAAGCCTACAGAAAGTATGTTTGATTTACTTTCTCTTACCACGATGCTGGATCTCACTGCACTTTGTAGCGCAGCGTCAAGAGTAGGGATGCACTGATCTGCAATCCTGCAATCAAGTATCGGCCCAATACAGAACTGAAAAGTCAATCCATAGCTCCATCAAATAAAGCTCCATCAAGCTTCCTACTTGAATCTTGACATGTGAACATTGTTACGAATATCCACAGCTGTCATGTTAATGATCACAGTTAATACACACAGTCTGTGCCCACTTCTCCCTCTGCTGATGTGATTCACCACATGCAGGTGGAGTGAATCAGACTGTACAGCTGAGATGAAAATATCACACTCAAGAGCTTCACTGTTTCAGCTATATGAAAGCGTTTTGAGTCGTTGAAAACTGCCTGCAAAATAGCCGTTTGTAATGTAAAACAAAACAGCACTGATGTCCGCAAATGCTTGTCTGCAGGACACATGGCTTTTTACTCATGCACACATACTTTGTACACAGTTTACATAATGCTCATGTAAACAGATGCACCTGCACTGTAATATCAGATGGACTTCTTGTCAAAAAGGAGGGAGACATCAGTTGGCTATCATGGCTGTTGCTCTTGGTGGTCTGTTGGGGGGGGAATAAGTGGTCCTTCGTCTGAAATAATTTGAGAACACTGCCTTACTGCACATTCACTTTACAGTATCAAACCAAGCAAAACCACGTCATTGAATAAAGGGATAAGTCGAATATAATCCATTAATAATAAAGAATGGGATACTTAAATTGACTATTATTTTATCTCATCGCATCTTATTGCAAATTGCAAGAAAACTAGAAACAGATTATATCCATAGCTATGTACCCTACTACCACTTTGCAGAGACATTGGATTTTTATCTCCTTTTGTCTGCATGTCCAGTAGAGAAATATTCAAATAATCGACAAATACTTAGCATTTGTTATCAAATGGTACTTTACCTTGAATTGCCCATCCCTAATTAAATATTTTATTTCTTTAAAGCTGACAAAAACAGACACGGACGCTCAGATCAGTCATAGGGTGTGCTGATGTTTGCTGCTCTTAATTTAGCCTTAATTTAGTGTGTAATCACCTCATGCAGAGTCATTGCATAATGGGAGGTCAACATCAGGTCAGTTTCAACTCAAGCTTTCTGTGAGGAGTTTGTGATTGGTTAAAATAGTCTCAATTAATTATTGATGTCTTATAAGAGCAAACTGGATAATCAGGAAGAAGACCCAAACAGTTACTTTGAACTCCTGTCACCTCTGTCGGCAGGTCAGGCTCTGACAAAGCAGTTTAGGGCTTTAAGGGCAGAACAGGGTATTCCTTGATAAGTATTATGAACGTTAAGAGGGAGATTTTTTTAGGCCACAATTTATGCACATAGTACAAGGTGAGTGAAGAGACACATGTACTATTTTATCCATGGTGCAACTAAGTGGACACACAAGAATGCATCTGCAAAACATTTCACCAAGTCAGTACTGCAGTGCTCATTACCTCTGCCAAACAAGTTTCACCCAAAACAATGAAGACATGATATATGTGCTTATTAAAGATAATTCATGATTTTTGAATAATCAAATAATCTTTCATTTAAAAAGAACTGAATAGTTCATCATGTGACTGTTTTCTACTTTCAAATTATTTTTTTTTCAGACTCTTTTCAAGGGCCTTGCTGTACAACTGGCACTCTAGTCCCTCTGAAAGCTGAACCCAAACTACCAATTGAATACAAAAGGAGAAGAATAAGGATAACTCCATGGAGCAGTAAAACTGCCGTGGTTAAACGAGATTTGGAAGAGAAAACTGACTGTTGGTTCGTAGAGTCTGTGAAGAACGTATTTTATATAATAAAAATACTAAAGACAAGTACAAACTTTGCTAGGCCAAACTAGCATAACACCAGTCTACAACAACAAGACAGAGAGAGCGAGGCACCCGGTACTATTTAACAATCAATCGAATAGTGACTATCAAATATTAGGAACAATTCACAGATTAATCGAATATTTCCCAGTTACCATCAGATATTCAGAACTATATGACAATCAGTCAATAGTTTGCAAGGACTGTTGAATATTTGGAACTACTGGACCACCAATCAAGTAGTTCACATTGACTGTTGAATACTGAACTTGGATATAACCCCTCTGTAACTTTTGATGGTAACTGTATCATTGCTGTTAACTTTCAGATAAAGATTTTCAACATCTTTCTTTGGAGTTTCATTACTTAGTTTTCTAAAACCAACACTGATTTTGTTTTGTCTTTAGACGGATAGTTAAAGCATATATGTCAAGATGTTTTTATATTAAACAGTCCTATGTCTGCCCTCAGGGTCTGTGAGTATCTCTTGAAAGGATGTTGAGAGAATTCCTTGTCTTTTTGCCAGAGTGACAGAGGAAGTTGTCGTCCATGCAGCTATTTTATCTTCAGGGGTCTTTTGTATATTGGAGATAAAATAATAATAATCATGACATCAAGACAATCAAGACAAACATTAAATCACCAACTAACTCATAAAGCATTAAGACAAAGGCAGAGGACTTTCATCAGTTGCTAGAGTGGGCCAGGAGGAAACACTAGAGAAGACTTGAGTTATGTTCCGTTAAGACGTGTTCTGTGGCTGCAGATGATCAACAGGCTGCTCTACGACAAGTGGCCTACTCAGAAATGGTTGTGTGCGTTTGTGTGAGTGTGTCTGTGTGTGTGGAGGCCCACTCCTCAGGGTATAGGAACAGGGTACGCATTGTCCTGTCCTGCTCCCCATGGGTTTTCACACAGTTAACACAGCTCCCTCTCCCCCCCTCCTCACACACACAGAGCTTCCACTGTGAGACCAAAACAGCGAGTGTAATCCAACCAAAGGGGTCTTCTGGAGAACAGGAAGAACAATTTAATAAGAAACGTGAAAATGTCTACTTTGATGTTTGGGGCATTAATATTTTACTTCACTTCACCTAAAATTATTGCTGTTTACAAAGCCCTTGGTGTTATTTGTGACTTTTTTTGTCAAGCTGTATCCCATTTTAGGCATTTTTTGCACACATTTTAACACAAGATTAACTGGCAGCTAACTTAATCTTATCCCCAAATTTCTGGGCTTTTAACCTACACGTGGCTAAAACTAAGGCCTACCCTGTAAAAGGACTATTGTTCCTGACTTGAGTTTGAGTTTCCCGGTTTGACATTAGTCAAATCCAATTACTAGTCTGAAGGCTGTTAAACTAGTTTGTCAGAGTTATTTCAGTTTAGCTTCCAAAAAAGGAATGTATGATAAGAAGAGAAAAAAAACACAAACACAAAAAGAAAACAGAAAACAATGCCTTCACACAAAATCACATCAGGAGTTTTGACCTAGTTACAACAGTTACAAATTATGAAGACTTTCAAGGGTTACGTTTTTCGAGCCACGATTAGTTACATTTTTCTAACTGCATGTTTGAATGAATTCCATTATTTTGCATTTGCAACACATAGCCCAAGATGTTTCACACCATTCTCTAAAAATGTGGTATGGATGCAAGATGTTTCATGCTACAACACTAAACAATGTTACACCCATGAAAAAAACTACCTAATCCTCTCCACGAATGCCAAACAGTTTGTTGTCATTGATTAAGCTAAGCTAGCTGTCTCATAATTGACCATTGAAAAATCAAACCATTCTGTTGAGCTCAGTAACTACCTGCATATATTGTACCAGACGTTTGAGTATGAAAAAAAATGGGAATGTTCTTGGAACAGAGCAATTTGGAAATGGAAACAAAGACGCATTATAGTTGATGTAATGTAAAAAACATCAAAAAGTTTCATATATTTTGTCCAATTTCTTGGGAATCAAGATCGCATTACATCAAGTTGCATGTTTGGGGCTGGTTTGGCAGGCATCGGCTGCCCTTTTCGTTAACATTTTTTTCAAGCTAAAGAGATTAAATTGGACCAAGCTGACTCACTTTCAGCCACTGTGATGTTGTTTTTCTTCCTGATTGTTGTTTTTAAACTTTTAAATCTACTTCTGACCTCCTGACACTCTCACTTTAATCTGTTCTACATGTCAGTCCCATTCAGCTCGCCTTTGCCTGTATGCACGGACACACTCAAAAAACAACACACCTGTCATCATCAGCTGTTTGTGTCTTTTCCTTTTGCCCGGTCAGCTGTCAGCAGTGTGACACAGGCAAATCTCCAGACAGTGTTTGTTTTAGATTTGCTGACAGTCAGATGCCAGCTTGTGATTTGGGCTCATCTGTATGAGCGATGCATCAAGATCGAGACATGTGATGCGTGTGAGCTAAGAATTAATTACCACTGTCAGTAACAATCTCTTGTCTGTTTGTTTTGCAGATAAATACGCTGAGTTTGACCTGAATGACCAAGATGAGATTGGTGAGTAGCAGCAGAAAAACACAGACTGCACCCTGGATAACAACTGTTAGTTGACTTCATGACCTTGAGGGAACAGTAATTAATACTGTGCGTATTGTCTGACCGGTGTGAGCACACACAGGGCTTTAACAGGCTCATGTGTCGTGTTTCTGTCATGTATGTAAAGTGAGACCAGACAGTACGACAGTTCTTGAACAGCTGTGAGTCGAACCGTATAGTGGGAAACAGACAGCAGCTGTGGAAGCTGCCTTTGAGTCCTAAAGGAAGATGTTAACTGGCCTGTATTATTTGTAAACCACAGAAGAGGCACAGCTGTTACAACACCAGTCTAGTTTGATGCTAATAATCAACTGTAAGACAAACATGCTCAGCTAGCCACAAGGGGGTCACAAACCAATGGTATAAACAGTGCTGGTCCAATGCCTGGACAAGTGGGAAGAGTAGTCACGTAGAGCTAAATCTGCACCAAGTCACGATGTGGAACACAAATATCAGAAATGAGTAATGGGAAAAGCTGAAAGAAAATGAAGATGCAAAACCTAGTAAAACTTATATCTGTTAAGGATCAGGTTTTGTAATATGCTGGCATGTATGGCAGGACCGTAAAGGTTCCTTGTGAGGAAGTTTAACCCATATGGTGTAGTGATGATTCACATTCCCATATTCTCTCTCTGTACTCCTTACAAGTTTTCAGCTCTGCATGTAAAAGAGAGAAAGAAAGATGAAGGGAGACGCAAAAAGAAGTCACCATAGAACACCTAGAATTGCGCAAAACCTATATATTGTAATAAAAAAATGGTGATGGAAACACCAAAATTTAGAAAAACGTCTCAAATTTCGTTAAAAAGTTTTTACGCTCCCATGAGGGGGTTTTTCAGAAGTTTTAATATTTAAGTTTATCGCAAAAGTGCAATGGAAACACCTTTTTCACAAAAACACCGCACCGGATGTTACGGACGCACCTCCCTTACCCCCTTCGCCATGATCCAGAAGTCCCTCTGGCGTTCATATTGTAACAGCTCTGCTGTTGGTTATGTGTTCAGTGCAGATGTTGGGGTTTGACATCTCAGGGCACAGCAGGAGGGAGGGGCGGAGGTGTGTGAGTGAAAGAGTAGGTGAGCTGGAGATGATGATTTTCAGTCAATCTTTCTTTTGTGCCTGTTTTGAGTTAACATGGTCACAGCCGACAGTGACCAGTGAATAAAAACACAAGTGTTAACAAATAAGCATCATCATTGCAGCGTCCGGACTGACGTAAAAATATTTTAACGCCCTCATCTCTTAAAATGTTTGGGATAACCATGGTTACCACCAGTTACACTGCATTTAATTCTCATGAGACAAGTTGTTATTTGTTATGCGCAATTCCCATTGTATTCGCAAGGCGCAATAATACTTTTTCAAAACTTTGGAATTATTGCTTTTATTTTGAGAAAAAGTGTAATGGAAACGCAGCTACAGAGACACTGTAATCACAACGCACAAGCTGATGTCACATTGACAGGGGGTTAACACACTTAACAGTTAAGGCCAAACACAGAAAACACATGTTCATTGAATACAACAGATAAACTCTTTGTACAGTGGTGGAAAGAGATCTAAACCTGAAAATCTGAGCAGTTATCTGATTATAACTGCATCACTCAAATATTATAACTTTGTTTGATGCAAATACAGAGATATCAACAAAATATTGTAATCATTAAAGCTGCTCAAGATCAGCATGATACCTCTTGTTATTCTTTTGGATGTGCAAGGAAAACCGTTTAAAGCAAACAAGCTTTCAACTGAAAGTTTTTCAGTCATCAAAGAAACCAAAAGGTTCAGCTTCTGTTTCCTGTCTTCTGGTTAGCTTCTGGATCACACGGTCCATAGAGCAATCTCACAAACATTTCCTCTGAGCATTTTTCCAAGCCCCTGTGGCTTTGCTGAGTAACGCAGAGGGAAATAACTCTGGATGAGGCTGAGGTCAGATGGGGAAACATCTGTTTGGGGTTGAGCATGTCTTGTAACAGACACTGAAATTCACAAAATGTGTGGAATTTCCATTAATGTTGGCACACTTTCAAGGAAAATGTGTATGGCGTAAGTGAGTTCAAGGTATTGATAGGACAACATCCTGTATTTCCTAAATGTGTACTTCTTAAAGACCTTAAGCAAAAAGTAGCTCTAGGAGTTAGAACTGGGGAACTCTCAAATGAAACTGACTCAGACTGCTCCTTCTTTCAGATCTCATGGGTCTAAAGCGGATGATGGAGAAGCTCGGAGTCCCTAAAACCCACTTGGAGTTGAAAAAGATGATAGTGGAGGTGACGGGCGGCAGCAGCAACACCATCAACTACAGGGACTTTGTCAAGATGATGCTCGGCAAGCGCTCAGCTGTTCTCAAACTGTAAGTAAATATGAATGCGGATAGTGAGTACAACAAAAACAACTGCTTTACCACGTGTCAGAGAGGGAGGGTGGCTCGTGTGCTGTGTCAGATGATGGTTTTATCCCTCAGCAGGGAGTTCTGGGATGACGAGCGATGATGTCATCACCCACATGCTGCTTGGCAGCCAAACCTATCCATTCAACCCATCGTTATCTTTAGCTGGGATCATGTGCTTAGGTAATTGATTGTAGGATGATTAACTGTTGACAGTCACGAAGCACGACAACAACAGTAGAAGGCATCAGAACAAACCTTAAAGTGACTCATTTAATGGTCCATGAGAGTACATATTCCTGCTGCACTGAAGCGATGTAGTGTAGGCGGGGTAAGCTCATTAGAGAGGCCGTGCAGTGGGTCAGTCTGTATGAGTGCTGGATCCTGCATGTCAGCTCTTCTGGACTTAGCTTGGCTGGACCCTTTAGTGACAAATCTCATAATCCCAGCGACACCAAGCAGAGGAAATGTATAACTTTTCCTCCGTAGACTTCAATCATTTTTAAATACTGTAATCTAACCCTCAGCTATTTATAAATGTGTCATGCCTCCCCAGCCTCACTTGTCCTCTTGGCTGCATGTTAAGAAGATCGCCTCAGTACTCGAGGAAAAGCTGATTCTGATTATTCCCGCACATCACGGATTCTTTTTTTTTTTTTCATCATAGATAAGCAAGATTAAACAGATGATGAAATCTCAACTTCTAAAGCTCAATTTAACAGCACACAAATTGGGTCAGTATTTCAACCACAGATTTGTTCCCTTTGGATAAATCCTAAACTGCACTGTGCTGTGATGCAAATTAACACATTAATTTCCAATTTCTTATTTTTTTTATTGCTTTTTACTTCCTATGTTTAAATTAAAATAAAGCCCTGCGATTGACTGCCGACCAGCCCGGGGTGTAGTTGGATGGTAAAACAAAGTAGAGACTAATTTAAGAGAAGAAACAACAGTGTTGAGTGCAGAGACTTATTATAGGGAATAAAATAAAGAAAAAGTAAAAATATGTATATTTTATGGAGAAAATAATCTAACAGTACATTTTATTCACTTAGAAAACTTAGAATATATTTGCAAACATTTGGCAGATTCTTGTTATTCACTGACAAAACCGAATATCAATCTGAAACCATGGAGAACGTGGCAGACAACACATACATACGACTGATTATGTATAGTGAGTGGGTGGATACGCTAAAAGAATCCAAACAAGGATGAGCATCTGGGTCTAGTCTCACCCTGTCTGGATACTGTTTTGCATAATCACCCATGAACGATACATAATCCCTACCATGAATGAGCTGCCAAGACATGACACTAACAAGTTTGTTTATTTATTTATTTAAAGGGACAGTGCGTATAAATGAACAGCAGTATTCTTTTTAGCACACTTTTGAGTCAAATTAACGTTTAGTCAAACATTTTCATGCACTGTAAAGTATTTTATTGGAATTTTTATTAATAAGTACAGCAGTGTTTATCTTGGCACTTATTTCTCACTCATCCAGTCCTAAAACACTCCCAAAGCCTACATCAGATCAGCTCCTTTTCTTTCTTTTTTTTTTTCATTCCTCACTAGTTTATGTGCGGTTTTCCTCCCCTCCTATTCTCTTTTCTCTGTTGGTGACTGCTCAGCAGTTACCTGCAATAAATTGAGAGTTCTATTCAAAATATCATACCAATCCTTTTAAAAACTGACAGGTTTCACAGGGAAAAACTTAAAATTTGTTTAGGTAAAAGAAATCACTGCATGAAGCCTTTTCTTATTGGTGCTTTTACTGTCTCTTTGTAATTTGTGCCTCTTTATCTTCCACTCACTTAACTCTCTCACTGATAACCCCAACAGTCTGCGTCGCCTCTGCTGTGTGCTCTCTTTCAGTCTCTGGAGAGCACAGGGGGAGTTGTTGACAGCACAAATCCGCCTTAGTATTATTCCAAGTCTTTGCTGCACAACTGCTTTAGTCAAAATGAAAACTAAAACAATGCGGTTAAGCTCCACAGTTGTTCACGTTGTGAGTAGTTACTACTTGTTTTCATGACTCATGAGCCTTACAGTTCTTGGTTTATATGAAAGGTTTTTTTATGTGAGGTCATTTGTTGTGTTTTTGAGGTATTAGACAGACAAGTGCAACTTTCATTTGTACTCCACAAGACTTTCGATTACAGCACTTTAGTCTGTACACTATAACAAGATTAAGTCAGCCAGTTACTTAACCACTTTAGTACTTCTGTCTCCAAGGAAAAGATTAACCCTACATGTTTAAATTATACACTCAATATCACTTTAAGTGTGTACATGCATCAAAAAAACAGCTCACCTTTGTACAAATTAACCTACTGTCAGCTGAGTGAAGGGGAAAGGGGGTTCAGAGTGGTTGCTGGAGCTGCTGAGTGCTTGTTTCCTCCTTGGGATCATTGCTCCTTATGGGCTTAGTAGAGCTTTGCAGAGTTTTCCAAAAAAGGAAATTAAAGACAGGCATTCGCTCTGAATAGCTCCTGTCAGATTGCTCACTCCACTGTGTGTGCACAGGCTTAACCACGACTCCCCTCGGTCCCTTTGTGGTTTCCTTTCATTCTTTTCCTTTCACTTCCAGCTCGGTCAGTTCATGCCCCAGCTGTGACTGTTACTCTGTGTGTCCACCATGAGATGATTATCCCACCTCACTCACACATCCTGCTTCAACTCAAACTGTCTCCTGTTTTCATGATTTACCCTTGACTGTCGTAGTGTCTCTGTCCTTGGTGCTGAAGCATCTACACCTGTATTAATCTCTGTTACAGCAGCAGTGTAGTCAGGTGACACAACATCGGCATATAATATTCTAATCAAAATCAAAACCTGTATCAGAATCAACAAATAATTACATTTTCTCACTTCTTCTTTTTACTCATGAAATATAAAAGCAAACTTGGCATGTTTTTCTTTTTTGATGTGTTTTGCCCATTTATAAACAAAAATGCTATCTTAGGGGGCGCTGTTTGGCCTATCAGTTTAAGCACATGTCAAATATAAGGGGCTGTTATCCCCCTTGCAGCAGTCGCTAGTTTGACTCCCAGCCTGGACCTTTATCTGCATGTCGTCCGCCACTCTCTGCTCCCCTTAATACCTTATCTCTTAATCTGACCTATCAAATTAAAGCCAAATGGCCCAAAATATAACTGAAAAAAAAGCGAAAACATTTTCTGAACTGAAAAATTGGATTACAAAGGGCTGAACGATTTTGGAAAATAATCTAACTGCGATATATTTTGCACCAATATAGCAATTGTAATTTAGCATGTGATTTTTTGAGGGGGACGTTTAGCATTATTCACTAAAACACAAGGAATAAATCATTCTATAGTATGACCAACACGACAAATGATCCTGTCAACATATAAACAGTTCTTTCCTTGGTGGATTGGGGTTTTAGTCATGCAGTTGTCATACATGGCCTTGTGGTGCTTCGTTACATTGTGATGTTGGTTTACATTTGATTCGTTCTTCAGCCCTAATTAGAAACATGTTTTAACTTTACATTTCTAAGCATTACTATAAAGTCTTGAATATATGTACTGTACTGATGTTCTGTATGTACTGATTCAATCCTGGTTTTGGGCTTTTGTCTGATACAGTCTCAAAAAGCTAGCTCAGGTATTGGTAGCAATGGACGAATCTATTTGCCACATCCTTAGTGCTCGTTTTTTTCAGCTTGAGTTAGAAAAGACTGAAGGTGTAACATCATCATCATCCATTTCATCCTCTCATTAAGGAATAGATAGTCTATAAGTTATATTAGGTATAGGATCAGATCAATATTGGTATCAGCCAATTCAAAAGCCAGATATTATCTGGACTTAAAAATTTGTACCAGCGCATCCTGATGTGTTGTACCAGTTTGTAAGACCTAATCAGTTTTGTTTTTGATGATTGCGTGTTAAAAAGTCAACAACTTGCAGGTTTTTGTGTCAAGTGTACTAGCGCCATCTGTTGTCCCCATGTAGTACTTGCAATAACTCCTGGTGTGGTAATAAAGCTGAGCACCTAGTAGCGCCAAAACTTGTGAGCTTGAGTTGCGCCGCTCGCCTCCACAAGTTGCCTGTCATCTTAAATGGAACAACACAAGATTTTTGGGGCTTAATAGTGTACAGTCATTTTATTTAAATGTGTGATCAAATGAGCAAAAACAGCCATGTATCCCAGCATGCTTTGAGCAGCAAAGTGGCTGCTTGAATACACAATAAACTAAGGAACCACATTCAGTGGTTCATAGTGGCAGCCATGCCAGCTTGTGGCTGACTTGTAGCGCCATCTGCTTGTCAAAATGGCGTGGTACACTGAAAATCAAGCTTTTCAGTATTCTGCTGTACATATGCCTGCCTGGCACTTGAACCGAATATTATACTTCTATTTTTTTTTTTTAATTTCATAATCTCTCTCTTTTTTTCTCTCTTTTGTTTTACAGTGTCTTGATCTTTGAGGACAAAGCCAACGGCTCCCCCTGCAAACCAGCTGGTCCCCCTCCAAAGCGAGACATCGCGAGCCTGCCTTAGGCGTCATCGCCAGCCTCCAGACTTCATGCGGAGCAGAGGGACCACCTGTGGTTGCATTTAAAAATCGAGTCGTTCTCTTAAAATGTGGAGTGTTGTATTAGTGTGGGACCAGTGATATACACAGTGCGTAAAGAGGTATCTGTTATTTGGAAGACGGAGCCCACAACTCACTAAATGATGTTTGACTGTGAATATTATGATTCATGTTTTTGTTTGTTTTTCCTTAAATATGATGTAGCATTGATAGTTGTTCACGTACACCGCCTGATAAGTAACTGTTCTATGGTCATATTATGAAGGGAAGACTCAAAATCTCATTATTTTTTTAAATTCTTCTTATTTTTTCTCATTTTGGGATGCATGAATCTGAGAAAAAAAAATGTGAGAGTAGGACGCTCTAAATGAAAAGAAGCTGTTTTTTGAACACGTTTGCACTGTCCTCAGTGGTCTTGGATGGATTTCTGCAAGGTTAATCTGGGTTAGCTTCAGATCTGGTGCCAGAGATTACAGACCCAGCTCTTTCTCCTCTGGGTCCAAGTCATCAGCCCTTAAAGAGCAGGAGCACAGTAACTAGGTTATCACAGCCAACACGTGGTCTCATTCTTTTTTTTTTCATAGTCGACTGAACTGCTTTGCTTTTTAGATCACTGACACTACATGAGAGGAGTCTGGAAACATAAATTGGACGTAGTTTTATAGATCTGTAAGGTTAAGCACGTTAGTTCTGGAAGGAGTGTGATTAACAGGCACACAAGCACAACAAATGTACATACTATACTACACACAGTACAATCATGTTCTTTCCAAGTGCCTCAACATGCAGATACTGTAGAGCTTCAACATGCAGATTGGAAGAAAAGAGGGAGTGCACAGTGTTAGCTCACTTCATTCAGAAGTACTAATGGTCCTTATCATTTAGTGGCATAGTTTAATGTTTATTGAATTATATTAATAAGGTGTTTCCACATCATTCTGAGTGTGTGAGGTTTTTTAAATGTAGCCTCTATGGGTTGTCCCTTTTTATCATAATTTTATACACAAAAGCCAGTGTTTAACCTGTTCGTAGGGTGATTTCACTTTTAGGTTACCCTCTACTTGTTCATATTTGTGTTGGGTTCCTTATAATACCCTATAATTTTTAACCAGCCAGCCATTCCACTTCTGTTCAACTGGGTTCATTGTCCTGTGAATTCTGTAATTTGTGCCTCTGTTTTTGCATAGTTGCGCTTTTTACTTTGAATATGGTACTTAAGTAGTTTGTTGTTTTTTTCACCCACTTAAGATGTTTTTGTTATTGTGTTTTTAGCCTGGCAGGTGTTGTAGTAATGTCGTCAAGATGCACATTGTTTGCAGACACCAAAGGAATTATTGCTTCTGAGACTGGCCTGCTTATTTTGGATCAGTTATTCTGGTTACAGAGAGATTTCAGATTCTTGATTTGTTGGAAGTTTGGTTGAAAAATGTCAATGAAGAAACATTTTTAGGCATGGAGTAGTGTTTAATTTAAGGAAACATTACACTTAAAGGAAGATAAGTGAATGCAGTAACAATTTGTAGTTCTTCTGCTCCTTTTTTACTTGCATTTGTCCATCTGCATTCATAAACGTTATTCATCCAGCTTAAATGTGTGAATAAAACAAATGCTACAACAGATCTAAGGCTATCAGTGCTGACACGTGTAAAGAAAACCTATGCATAAGCAGTTTTTCCACTGAGGAGCTCTCACAATGAGTTTTGCATCATTCACAAGCAGTACTAAATGGTGTGTGGGGATATGTGAATAGTTTTGTCACTTTGTTTATTATTATAATGCTTCCATTTCATATTTTTCTAGTTCACTTTCCATTTTGCTTCATGTCTGTGCAGCTGTATGAATACATACTTTTCTTGAGCAATAAAGTGTTTTCATTAAAAGTTAAATGCTGTGGTTTTTATTCTGTTTCATGAGAGGAGCTTGTGTTTGGTGTGTGTGTGTGTGTTAGAGAGAGAGAGAGAGAGAGCAGTATTTTAACAATCTAACCAACAGCAGATCAGACAGGATTATACTAAGCATCTCTGTAATTAAAACAGTAATTGGTGTTGCATGCCAGATACTCTCAAAGGTTATGTAAGCAAAGGAACAACAGAGTCAGTGCTTGGGTTTGCAGTAAAGAAAAAAATAACTCATTCTGGTTATAAAGCAGTCAATAGAGATGTGATGAAACCAAATAATGGGTGGAAAGAGTACCAAAATGTTCTACTGACGTACAAGAACCGTTACCTCACTTAAATCTTAAATGAGTAGGAATGAAAGAACCAGGGTGCAAATTCATTGAAGTAAAGTAAAAAGTTAAATTGTTGAAACAGCTTGGTTTGGTTTGAGGAGGGAAAATTTTGACATAACACATACTAAGATAAAAATTGCAGAATATTTTTATTTGATCATTTTGTTTTGTTTTGTTGTTGTTTTGTTTTTTTTCAGTCTGACGGTCCTTGCATCGAGCAGTACTGTAGTAAGAAACACCTCAAAAGATACTGAAGTACAATTAAAAATGCTGGATTTAAAAAAAAAAAAAAAAAACCAGCCCCCCCCCAACAGGCTGTTTACTTTGGTAAATACAAAAAATAAAAAATTCAGGAGTTTCACGTCAACATATCTTAACAAACTCGCCAAATATTAAAACAGACAAAAAGCTAACTGTTGATTAGCAGACTCCTACATCATGAAACAAAACACAACAACGCAGTGGGCTTCAAGTAGGCCACAGCAGAGAATGTTTAATATTTCATTCAGTTATACTTTCAAATGTAATGTGGCTTCATATAACTTTTACCAAGAACATCGAACTAATACTACAAAGGTACCAAAAAGAGAGCACACTGGCATCAGAGCATAAAAACATTGAAACAATTAAAGGATTCCAGGGGACTTACTTCATATAGCGTCAAAATTGTATGGAGGCCATTTGAACTAATAGGTGAATATCTGTTATTTCCATGAGGTGTAGACTTATTCTTGTTATCTTGACAAAATTTTCTTAGCTTTTTTTTTCTCTCTCAAAATAATGGAACAAGTTATCTTGAGACAAGTGATTTTCACAAGTTCTAAAAATCAAATCACCAACAATTTGCGAGGGGTGCATCGATATCATCTGCCAGAACACAAGGGGAGCTAAGTGAAACCCGTTTTGATTTTTGTTTTGTTACTTCATAAAAAGGACATAGAGCGTTGGAAAGAGAGCTTGATTTCACAAGAGAAGATAAATTAGTGCATCATCTTTAGACAAAAATGTTTTTTTTTCTCAAGAGAGAGTAAATAAAGGATCTTAAGAAAACTACAATTATTTTATTTTTAAAAAATGAGACAATAAATGTATTTATTTAATAATGACTTTTAATTGCTTCTGTAATATTGACATCAGAAACAACACAAATTTTCATGTTCCATTTTTATAGACTTTGACTTGATAGATTTTATAGAAAATAAAATGTTGCCACTTATAAAGATTTCTGAATGAATATCAGAATGTTTCTCTGCAGGACTTGGATTTGAAAACCTTGGTTGTTTTGTCTGATGAATGGGAAGTTTGAATACCCTACTGGTTATTATATAACTGTGCAAGAATCTGTAAGCTTTTTTATCATCTAAAATTTCTCAAGATGCCCTCAGCTGCTTCCAGAGTGGAGTCCTCCTGTGAGACAGAGAGCAAGTGTGAGTGAGAGTGGATAAAAGGGAAGAGAAGATTAAATTCATTTTAAAAAACTGTTTTGTTTTTTTTTTAGCTTACTTTGACAAAACAGAACCGAATGTATTTGTCAAACTGCTTGCTGTGTTCTGGGCTGTAGAATGCAGAGACTGGGATGGTTGCTAAACCCTGAAGGTAAGAAGTCAAAAAAGAGGCCAAAAAACCCAAAAATGTGTTATCCAAAGTAGCTATAGAATCATATCAGATCATGCATCATAATTTTATATTTTTAAAAATGAATGCGTACCTTCTCTTTAGTTAGCCATTTAACAAATCTGAAGTCATAGGCTTCTTCCTCAGAGCTCTCATCTTTAAAGTCAACTTCTGTTAAAAAGGGAGTTTGTGTTGAAAGACTTCAGACTTTTAGTACATGAAGAAGTCTTGGATGGAACCCCATGCAGACATGCATCATTGCACTTGCTTCAACACTCATGTACAGAATGTCATGTGTCATCAGACAGGAGTGTATTTGATTTTAAGTGACACTCACTGACAGAGGAGATGTCTGCGGTCAGAAAGTATCCTCCCTCTGGCATGATGGGCTGCAGACCCACACTCCGCAGACACTCGGCCAGTTTGTTCCTCTTGTGGTACAGCATGGCAGGAAGCTGCTTGAAGTAACTCTCTGGAGTCCCAAACACTTCGTATTCTCTCTCAAATCCCTGAGCCACTGCCTCCTGGTGAGAGGAGGAATGTGTAAATATTACACTAACAAGGAAATGTAAATAGGAAGATTGTAACATATTAGTAGAACTCTGCCCATTTTTCACAAAATAAAATTTGTCTGATGGTTTTGTCGTCATTGTTTTGAGCACTTTATGAAAACAATATCATGTCTCTACTGTGTAAAACAAATTAAACCAGAGAACTCCATTTGACTACAGCTGGATGAAATCTGTAGTGAAAATACAAAGTGTTTCCACTAGAGAGCACTAATGTCAAATTGAATTTATTGTAACAGCCCTGTTACTCTCTGGAGACATAAAACTCAATCAATCATGCATAGAGCCCTGAGACAGGTAATCTGAACAATAAATAAATAACAACATTAATAAATAATGTCCATGCATTGACTGTATAATACATGTATGTAGTATGAAAGGCAAAAAAAATACAACAAAAAAGAAAACATGACAACCACAAACAAAATAGCAATACCGAAAAAACTAACAACAGACAAGAAAAAAATAACAAACAAAAAAAACAACTAAAAATAAACAAGAATACATCACAAAAAAAAGGAAATGAAAAAAAAATACCCATTCATATTAACAAAAAGAAAACACGACAAAAAGAACAACAGAAAACCTGTAGGTGACTGAAAACGTTGCTGATTGAACAAACACTGTCTTTTAAACTTGGAGGAAACAACATTTTTCTCTTCTTTACCTGAGCAGCTGTTGGACAATCAAACACAGACATCTGATGCATGGCTTTCAGATGTTTGATGTTTTTTCCAGACCCTATGGCCCAGCCAACCTGAAAACAAACAAAAGATGAAACATCCTAAAAACTGATCAGTTGAAAAAACAGTTACCTGAACTTTCACTTAATGTGTGTGTTCACCTTCCAGCCAGTAGCACTGAAGGTTTTTCCACCACTGCCCACAGTGATGGTTCGCTCCCACATCCCAGGAAGGCTGGCTGTGGATGTATGGAAATGATTCACGTGTTAAAGATGCAGATGTTTATAAGTTATGTGTGTTCTGTTGGATGTGTCTCACCGATCTTAACATGCTTGGATCCATCATAAGTCAGCCACTCGTACACCTCGTCACTGATGCACAGCATGTCGTGTTTGATGCACAGATCAGCGATCATCTGGAGCTCCTCAGTCTTATGCACCTGGAGGAGAAAGGTTACATTAGTGAGGAAAAGTGACCATCAGTGAGTTTGTACAAAAAAAATAAAAGTGGACATGCTGTCTCACCTTTCCTAACGGGTTGTTTGGAGTGTTGATGACTATGGCTTTTGTTCGAGGAGTGATTTTACTCTCCAGCTCCTCAGGGTTCAAAACCCAGTCTCCACTTGACAGGATGGCACCATCAGGCTTCTGAAATATCCAAACCAAATAAAGGTGGCTCCTTTCATCAACCAACACACACATTAAAAAGAGGAAAACGTCAAAAGAAGCCCACTCACTGGTCTCAGGGGGACATACACGGCTGTTCCTCCTGCCATCTTCACCATCGGCTGGTAGCAGTCAAAGAACGGCTCCACGATTATAACCTGAATAATAAACACATTCAAATTCTTTGCACCATTTCTTCACTGTGAAATGTTTTTACTTGACCTAACTAGGAGTTATACAAACCTCATCTCCTTCATCAACTAGAGCTTGAAATGCACTAAAAAGAGCCTGATATGCTCCAACTGTGACCAGGATGTCCTCAAAAGGGTCAATCTCATGTCCCACAATCCTGCTGAAGAACTTGGATAGAGTATTTACAAGACGTGGGTGGCCCTGGAAGAAAAATGAAACTTGACACAAGCAAACTCTGATAAGATGTTTTCATTAAAAATGTCGGAATTTAAATTAAATCATGACTCCACTCACAAAAGCTCGGGTGTACTGGTGCATCATGGGTCCTCCACTCACAGCTGTACAGAAAGCATCCTGCACAAACTTTGGAGGGGAGAAGTCGGGGAATCCCTGACCAAGGTTTATTGCTTTGTAGTCATCTGCTAGCTTTATGAATTCAACCCTGATGATGAAAAACAAGTCAGACACTACAGTGCAATATCAAAGTGACATATGATACTGTGTAAGCCTATCTATAATACACAAAATCAAACATTTAAGTCCCAGTTATGTTACTGTCCTCTGCTAAATGAAATCATAGAATTGTAAATGTAATGCTGCCATGTCAGGAAAAAAAATGTCATAACATGAAGTTTTCTGTTCCAAACATCTCATGTTATGAGTTAAATTAACATGTTACAAAAAATGAAATAACTAGATAAATAGAATATTGATAAAGAAAGTAAAATACCACACTTTAACGTGATAATTTTGTATATCCTGGCATAAAATATTTATATAGTAAACCTGATACTTTTTTTTAAAATTAATGGCATGGCAGTGGCAGCAATAAGCTTCCAAGGAATAATTAAATAATTAAATAATAAAATAAAAAGAGGTTCTTGAAGTCAGTTGTTTTCTGACACAGTAACTTACCAAAGATTGTTTAGAATTATATTGTCTTAAACTGTTTTAACTGCAAATAGTACACTTTAAGAGACCCACACATTCACAGTCAATGGAAGGGATATTATCAACATAAAAGAGAAATAAAGGATTTTTATAAGCTGAATACTAACAAAAGGGAAACGCGCTACATTGAAACAAAGAAAGCTGCTTCAACATATCCCAATTAAAAACTTCCTCTGACAAAGCAAATATCCAATCATTGTAGAGGATTCTGGGCTGGCCAATCAGATTACCGGGCACCTGAGGACATCTCCCGGAAACAACTTTTTTTTTAAATACAGGGTTAATTTTTCAGGGTTTTTTTTTCCTGACACACTGAGTGAACTTTTCATATCCTCTCTACAGACCAGAAAATGCTACAGGTGTCAAAAGTCCCCCCGTCATTAACACTTACCAGAAGTTTTTATCCACACCCTCTGTGCGGCGTGCGTGGAGTCGTCTTGACATAATTATCTATAAATTCGCATTTAAAGCTAGTCACAAAGTAAGCCACGGGCGATTTTTTTCTGCATGAATTCTTCTGCTCTTATGTTAGACGTTTGACTGGTCTTAAAGCAACCAAAGTGAAATCTTCTGGAACTTCAAGCTGTCTGCTCCACCCCCCTTTCCATCGAACTTTCAACCTTTTGTATCTTTATGGCAAAAGGTTTTTTTTTTTATTATTTTATTTTCCCGCAATAACAAGTGAAATGTATAATCCTGAGATCCACTAAACTCCAAAGAGGACTGACACAATGTGCTATGAAATGTTACTTTACAGTTCAGGTTGGACTGTAATATGCTGAGAGATGTCGCATTGTTCCTTTAAAACCCTTGGTCCTCTCTCTAATGAGGTCAGCGAAAGGTAAAGTAATAAAACCTGCTGATTTACAACCACTGCAGAGAAACAAGAGGCAACATTTTTTTTTTGCTGTTTTAACAATGCTATCTCACGGACTACAGGTGAAATAAGGCAAGGGTCAGGATGGAGCAAATATTTTACCAACAAGGTTTTTTACACAATGCAAAAAAAAAAATCTATTGAGCTACTTATGCAAAGACTTAAAAATCACTGATATTAAAGCCCCTTTAAGGAGTGTTTCGCTTGTTATGAAAAAGACTGATTCATACTGGTGCCTCTTTTTATAACCTAAGAAAGGGTCAGGGGGTTAATTTATTTCAACATAATTATTTTTAATCATGGTTACATCTGCAGAGGGGCAGGCTTCAGATCTCCATACTCAAAACAACCTGTCTGGAACTGTAAACTGCAAGTAATCACAATTAGTTTTATATCTGACCTCACAAAGACAGCAAGATGACATCTTTCTATCAAAAGCACCATCAGAAGAAATGTCAGACACGTCTACAGACAAAGAGGTGCCAAAATCAGCACAATACAGAACTAACTCCCAGGAGCTTGAAATTCTTTATTTAACTTTGATTCAAGGAAAATATATCTGTTGAGTAACAGAAAATAATTTAAGTTAGAAATGTAAATATATCCCTTAGATTACAGAGAAATACTGGACGCATTAAAACATTTCTCTTACAATCATTGTGTTTGTTTCACAGCATTTTGCAGTGTGAGGACAAGACAGAAGTGAACGTAATGCATTTTTAACACCGGAACACTGAACGTAGCTAGTTTTGTATTTAAGAGGTAAAACAGGTTGGTGTGAGTGGCTCAGGAGGGAAACGTGATTGGACGGGAAATACAGTTTTACTGTCCCTGACTCCACTTTTTCAGGATATCCCCAGCTGCATCTATAGTGGAGTCCTCCTGTGGAGCAGAAAGAGAAGACTGATTAAAAAGCGTTTGGTATTTGAGTAATCTGAGCACTTGAGGCTGAGTTTACCTTGACGAAACAGAATCGGACGTATTTATCAAACTCCTTGCTGTGCTCTGGACTGTAGAAGGCAGAGACGGGGATGGTTGCTAAACCCTGCAGGAAAAGATGATAAGTTTCAGACAAATGAAAATAAAGAAAATTGTTTTTAATAAAGTTGCAAAGAAAAATGATTTATATCACCTCACCTTTTCTTTAGTCAGCCATTTGACAAATCTGAAGTCATAAGGCTCACCCTCAGTGCTCTTGTCATTTAAGTCTACCTCTGTCATTAAAAAATCCAAGGCAAATGATTACAATCAGAACACAAGGATAAAAAACATCTTTTTGATCTCTTTCTGGTTAAAGCAGTGTTGTTGTTTTTTTCACTCACTGACAGAGGAGATGTCTGCGATCATAAAGTATCCTCCCTCTGGCATGATGGGCTGCAGACCCACACTCCGCAGACACTCAGCCAGCTTGTTCCTCTTATGGTACAGCATGGCAGGAAGCTGCTTGAAGTAACTCTCTGGAGTCCCAAACACTTCGTATTCTCTTGCAAATCCCTGAGCCACTGCCTCCTGGTGAGAGGAGGAAAAAAAACGCAAAAAAGGGAAATTTGAATTAGAGGTAGACCTTATATATTAAGATTTGACAGAGCTAGGGGGAAGCACCCTTAAAATTTCAAATGGATTTCAAAGCAGTGACATCAAAGCCTAAAAATGGATTCAAATGGTGTTCTTTGATGCAGAAACTTTTCCCTGGAACTACGTGTTTTTTGGCTCATTTCTTAAACCACAACACTTTTCAGTCTCTGTCATCTTCATGCTTTAGACAGTGCAGTTATCCGGTGTTTCCCCGATCAAAGCTTGTTTTGTTGAAACGGCTTTGACTAGCAACTGCTATACCACCAGGGCTTGTCTCCTATAAGTGTCAACAAATCCATTAACAACACAGTAAATCACGATAAAACCAGCACAAGCTGAATAACCTCAGGCTAACTGAAGCTGCACATAAAGATGTCATCTTTTCTATTTCTCGTCTCCTTCTTTGGTGTCATGTTTTTGCTGAAAGGCCGTCATCGCTGTCTTATTGCCCTCTACTGGACTGGCAACATAGTGCTATTAATTTTTTTTTTCGTCCTTTGGCATACAATGGGCCACAGGAATTTTTAGTTCATGGGTATGTTTAACTAGGACCTAAAAATTCTTGGACCCTCTGGTCAAAACAGCCCTAAAGTTGAATGTGCAAAACTGTAATCCTACAAATGGCCACTTGATGCTGGCTCCAAGAGCAAGTCAATCCCCTGCTAAACGTGCTACAAGAAAGGTTTGGGTCACTGTCACAGGATGATATTAAGACAGTTTTTACACATCTTGTTTAGAGAACAAAAAGTTAAAGGCAGATTCTGGGCTGCTACATTCAAAAAAGAAAGCAGCCTCAAGAGAAGCACTTAAAAACCCAGGTTACTGAGAATGTAGGCTGTCCTCAGGTTTAAGCTGAAAAAACTATATTGTATTCCTACACCTGTAACTTCATTCTTAATGAATTATCACCTGAGCAGCAGTGGCACAGTGGTAAACAGTGTTCTGATGGATGGTTTTCATGTGTTTAATAATATGTCCAGCCCCGATGGCCCAGCCGACCTATAAAGAAAAAAACACTGTTATATAATAATAAGATGTAAAAAGTTTCTTGTTGTTGGGATAATTAAATTGCTTGTGCTCACCTTCCAGCCAGTAGCACTGAAGGTTTTTCCACCACTGCCCACAGTGATGGTTCGCTCCCACATCCCAGGAAGGCTGGCTGTGGATGTATGGAAACGATTCACGTGTTAAAGATGCAGATGTTTATAAGTTATGTGTGTTCTGTTGGATGTGTCTCACCGATCTTAACATGCTTGGATCCATCATAAGTTAGCCACTCGTACACCTCATCACTGATGCACAGCATGTCGTGTTTGATGCACAGATCAGCGATCATCTGGAGCTCCTCAGTCTTATACACCTGGAGGAGAAAGGTTACATTAGTGAGGAATAGTGACCATCAGTTAGTTTGAACAAAACACTAAAAGTGGACATGCTGTCTCACCTTTCCTAACGGGTTGTTTGGAGTGTTGATGACGATGGCTTTTGTTCGTGGAGTGATTTTACTCTCCAGCTCCTCAGGGTTCAAAACCCAGTCTCCACTTGACAGGATGGCACCATCAGGCTTCTGAAATATCCAAACCAAATAAAGGTGGCTCCTTTCATCAACCAACACACACATTAAAAAGAGGAAAACGTCAAAAGAAGCCCACTCACTGGTCTCAGGGGGACATACACAGCTGTTCCTCCTGCCATCTTCACCATCGGCTGGTAGCAGTCAAAGAACGGCTCCACAATTATAACCTGAATAATTAACATATTCAAATTCTTTGCACCATTTCTCCAATGTGAAATGTTTTGACTTGACCCATCTAGGAGTTATACATACCTCATCTCCTTCATCAACCAGAGCTTGAAATGAACTAAAAAGAGCCTGATACGCTCCAACTGTGACCAGGATGTCCTCAAAAGGGTCAATCTCATGTCCCACAATCCTGCTGAAGAATTTAGCCATGTTTTTTACGAGTGGGGGATGGCCCTTAGGGGAAAAAAAAATCATAAAAACATGCGCTTACTATTGCTGTTTGATGTGCATCCGTTTGTTTTTATTACATCAAGAAGTTACATTTCTGTACTCACAAAAGCTCGGGTGTACTGGTGCATCTGGTATCCTCCACTCACAGCTGTACAGAAAGCATCCTGCACAAACTTCGGAGGGGAGAAGTCGGGGAATCCCTGACCAAGGTTTACTGCTTTGTAGTCAGCTGCTAGCTTTGTGAATTCAACCCTGATGATGAAATGCAAGACAGACACTACAGTGCAATATTCCAGAATATCAATGAAAAACAGTTTTGTGCAACATATTAACAAAAAACAGTTGAGAGGCTTTAATGATGTTTCTTCAGAGTGTACTTGTATTTGTTACTGCTCACAATACATGAGCATGGTCCACAGCATTCGAAGTAGAGCATCACAGCCAAACAGATGGCGATTTGCGCAGTTGAAAATATATACAACCGCTTTCTGTTATTTAAGCTCCAGTGAAATAGTTTTTAGTTGGGGATAAAACACACTGAAATTAACAGTTAGGCCTCTTTGTGACTGACAAAGCATATAGAAACATTAGCATTACAACTGGCTATTTCTATTTAGTTTGTTTTAATGCATAAAACTGCAGGTGCAAGGTGTAAAGTTGTAATGCGCCGGGTCTTCCACTATGGAGGTTTCTACAAAGATAACGGGACTCCAATCTGCATTTTTTTAATGACGTGATATTACATTTTGTACGTGGAAATGACTTTCCATGGTCTCATATCGTGGACGCTTCCTTTTGCTGCCATGTGTAATAGTACATATAGTACTCTGGATTACAAATGCGTGTTTGTGATCATCCAAAATAAACACCAAATGCATTTTCTCCCGAATAGTACAACCCATACACTCCACCAATCACGTCTTGTCACAAAGTGGTGAAGCTGTAGAAACTCAAGTTTATATTTCTGGCTATAAATTGCACATTCAGCGCTTAAATCCATACATATAGATTATTTTCTGTAAACGTTTGTCCCGCTGAATCAATTTAATCTCTTACCAAACGTTTTTGTCCACACCGTCAGTCCTGCTTGCATGCAGTCGTCTTGCCATGATTATCTGAAATAAACGGACATTATTGAGTTGGCATTGTATCGATAACTCTAACTTTAATGTTGTTTATAACTGGACTCACCGTATTATTGTTTCTTATTAAACTCAGACGAACTGCACTCAGATTAGTGGTGATATTCCTCAGTATTCCCATTAACAAATGGTCATTGCAGCGCACAGGCTTCTGACACCCGTCAAGAACCGTTCAGGAAGGTAAACAAATACTAAAAGACCTTATTTGCAAACGCTTAAAGCTGTGTAATCTTTAATTCAAACACCACAGAACCGCTTCTGTCAAACTCTTGGACTCCCCTCCTCCTTCAACCTCCTTGTGTTTTCATTTGTACTTCCTGTCGCGAGATTACCAGGATGTAGCTCAAAACTGGACGCACGCGGTCATTACATCTAAAGAGCTGCGCGCACACGGTTCTGTTACACATATTCAGAGATGATAACGTTTGCAGTTTAAAGGAAGCGTAAGAATTAAAGACAAGTCAAAACACTATTTACAGTAATATTAAGCGTCAGAGGATCTATTTTGGGAGATAAATATGGATTCAGGCTTCGAGAACCAGAATTTTCATATAACTTTTGAGAGGCTTTCATTTAAAAAAACTTCCTCGGAGCCTAAACACAAGTTGACAGATACCTATGAGAGATATAATATCTACAGCTGAACAGTAATACCTTATCATTGTCTTGAAGCAGTGACAGGGAACACTCATAGACTGTGTAATCAAAACTATTTGGAACACTATATCTGTGGTGGCCCAATAAGGGTTTGCATCCATTACATGTTGTTTGGATGTATATGTATCTTGAGTATCGGCAGGCTGACAAACTCAGGCTCTAATTAAACAACTCCAGATATTAAGAGTTTGCAACAAATAAAGTTAGTGGTGAGAAAGTGAAAGCCAACATCACCAGTAGAATGTGAGTTTATGTAGCTTAAAGCTGTTCTGGGGGAACTGTCCGTAAAAAAAAGTATTCGTGTACATATATACTGAGTCCAACTTTGCACACATGAATAAACCACATTAATCTATCCTTTACCTCTTTATAAAGTATATCTACTTTGATAACAGACTGTATCACACAGATGCAGTATTATATGTATTACTAATAAATTTAATATTCACATCTTGTCAGGTCAAATTCACTCATTGTGAATATTTACCTTGTAAGATATTGCATTTCTGCTGACACCTGCAACATAACGTCAGTTTCGGGTACTAGAAATTATAAGACAAATCAGAAATTGTCAATCTTACTGCTGATGGTCATTTGCTTTTGTATATCATTAAGAGGCATATAATTTATATCATGTTCAGTTTATTTCATAACTGGCAAAACCCATCAGGGGAGTTTTGAGGACACAAAACAATATCAGGTTTTAAGGGCAGTCCTTCAGTCATGCCCCTGATTATATGGAGTTCATTTGGATTACTTTAACACCACTGCTGGTTCATTCACTTTACAGTGAAGATCATTTAGTTAAATAATTGACACAGAAGGTCAGCAATACTGTGTTGAAAAAACAAGAACACAAAAAAACAAGAACACCGTGGAGTTGTATCACTTATCTTTCATGGCTTGTAAAGGAGGGTTTCCATCACTGCAGGAATAATATCTGATAAAATCTACAACCTCAAAAAAAATAGTTTGGTTTCATCATATGAAGGAGTTAATTTTATTTACCACAACACATACAGTACATTTTTCCTTCACAGAAGCTAAGGAGTAAAATGTTAGCAGTAACTTTACACTCCCATGAAAACAATCTTATTTTCGAGGTTTTGTGACTGACATGTGTTTTAGTTGCAAAACATCCTCTATCAGTCTGTCCTCTAAACGGAAGCTTTTTTCAAGTCCTCAGGCAGCACCCTGCCCTTCTTCCTCGCCTTGTCCTTCTTCTTCTCTGCCTTCCCCTGTTTGCGTTTTTGAATATTCCTTTTCCTCTTGTCCTGCCTCTGCTGCATCTTCTCCACAACGTTCTCGCTGCGCTTGCCCCAGCTCTTCTTCCTCTGCGTGCGTCTCTTCTCTTTCTTCTTCAATGCTGTGCGCAGCATGTCCTCGTCGTCTTTGATTTTGATGCCCTCGGCCTTGTAGAGCATGTTGGTCCACCTTATCTTCTCCTCCATCTCGCGCGCTTTCCCCTCGTCTTTCTCACGCAGCTGCTCCAACTTGGCTTTGCGAGCCTCCACGCGGCTCAGCAGTTGTTTGTAGTTCTTCCCGGTCAGTGGCGTTACCTGACCCTTCATGCTCTGCTTCTTATTCTTCTTTTTCTGGATTTTGTCCACATAGCCCTCCTCTACTGTCTCCACTTTGTTAAAGATGATAGCTGTTTGGTTTCTCTTGCTTGCAGCTGGGGGAGGTTGTTCCACTTCCTGTTTTATCTCCGGCTTCTCTTCTTCTTGTCTATTCTTTTCCGCCAGTTTCTTCATGCGGAACTCTTTCCTCTTTCTCTTCTTGCGCTCACGCTCCAGTTTTCGTTTGGCTCGCTTTGCCTGGACGGCTTCTGATGATGCATCTTTAGGAGCTCCCTGAAAAAGAATAATACCACACATCATTACAAAAGAAAACTTACATGCCATTGATTCTCTTCAGCACTGTTTTTTATACAGGATGGTGCATTTAAATGGTTTTCCTTGAACTACCAGCTGATGAACACAGCGAGAAATTGACAATGAAAACAGATTTGAAGAGTATGCTGGCTTTGATAATCAGCCCATTTTAGCCACTGTAAATGTGTAAAACTCCTCGCCCTGATCCGACAAAATCAAAAATTGATAATTAACAGTGAAAACATGATGCCAGGAATGACCTGATCTGACAGAAAAATAGGAGCAATAGCCTGCCGTGTAATCTCGGCACTGAAGCAGATGATTCTGGTTTGCATAACCACACATTCACTCTTATACATTCTGACTGATATTGTCCAAAAAAAATAAAAATCACCCTTTGGTATCAGTAAACTAAATGCACTCTGCATTCCTTACTTTGAAAAGACAGTTAAACATTTCCTGTACTCTCTCTGAAGCTGGCTACGATCCCAACACTACATATGTTTTTTATTTGCATTTGAAACAAAGCATACAAACGTCTGTTTATATACCAGAACTACAACGTTTGGTGGGAACAAACATTCAGCTGTAGTCCATATTGACTTGTTTTGCTGTTTTTTTTAACCTGTTTCTAGTTTAAAAGTAATTTTTTTTAAGTGACTGCTCATTCAAACCTGGTTTAATCTTTAATCTCCTCTGTGTCGAGGAGGAAAAAAAGAGTTGGAATATATAGCCACTGAATTGGTGTCGGTACTGGGAATGTTGTTAATGTAAGTCTGCACTGTTTAAACATGTTACATTTTCCAGGAGGAGCACCTCAGGCTGTGTGTGTACGTGCTTCAGGGCCACACAAACCTATGGCCTACTCTGTGGTGTTCATATATGCACCGCACTCCTAAGAACTCTTAATACTTTTTCCTGCCACTCCTCTAGTAAAAGTTACAGTAAAGTCTGATAAGCTAATGTGTGAATGTTTTAGGAAATAGTCTGGGACATTCAGCATTTATGTCGAACTGTATTTTGCTGTCAGAATTAATTATTTCTACTCTTATGTCACCGACATGTGAGAGGCAGTTTGAGAAAATTCCCGTGTGATGTTGTGTGAAATTAATGTTTGCAAATAAACTTGACTGTGTTCCGCATACCTGCCCTCTGGACTCTTCGATCTTTTCGTGTAGTCTCTTGCGGAGAACATCCACAGTGGTGAAACTGGACGCTACTTTCCCTCCTTTGAGAAAAAACATAAGTGGAAAAAATGTCATGACTGCAATAAAATTTACCATGAAACACATAAGCTCCAACAGACGGGTCAACAAAGTAATATAAACATACTGAATGTACCTTTAGGTGTCTGTGTTGTAGATCCATTCACACTCTGGTTTTTGGATCCATTCAGCTTGTCTGTGGTCTGGCCTTTCTGTGCTGTCACAGGTGAAGACTTCTGGGGGGCTTTTTGAGTCTTCTCATCTACAACCTTTTCTTTAAAATGCTTCTTTTTGCACTTTTTCTTCTTTTTTGGAGGTTCAGAGTCACTTTTACCCTTGAAATGAGCTACACACAAAGAAATGGGTAAATAGAAATATATTCAAATGTTCAACATTGTAAAGTCAATTGGAGTAAAACAGATACATCGAAATATACATAAAAACATTTTATTCAGCTCAGTGAAGGAACAAGGCTGATTTTGTAAACTTTGAACCTCCATCAGGATGGGAGAAGCTGAAACTCATCCACTGTAAATGTCTGGTTTTTGCTTTAAAACATGTTTATATTGTTAATGTTCTGCTCGTGCTTCTATTAAAGGATTATAATTGCTCTGTGTCAGAGCAATGTGTTGTAAGACGCTTGCATTACAGTTATATCCAGAATAAAATAAGTGGCATGTAATTTTACTTCTCTTGGATAGGGACATTCAGCGCTAGCCATGCATTTAGTTAAAGAAGCATTTCATGTCAATTGACAAATCATATTAAAATGTCATTAAATTGTATGAAATTATTGCTAAAATATCAAAGTTAAGAGCAACTATTGTTTTTAAAAATATGGTACCAAACTAGAACATACCTAAACAATAAATAGTTGACAGGGAAATGAATTATAACGATCTCATTTGGAAAACTCATCATGTGAACTGAACTAACTGTACTTTTTAAATACGAGCCAACTGATGTAAGTTGCTGACAAGAGAAACTGTAGCGCCTCCCCTCGTCAAGTGCAGTAATAGTCAGAGGTTTTAGGTCACATTTCTACTTTTAGGTGCGAAGAACAACCGCTGATCTTAAACTTGAGACAGTTAAATTTGCAGTTGCTTTACATTCAAATGTCAAATGATGTGAGGTTAGGTTAGCTGACGTACCAAATGGTCTCTTCTTTGGTTCCTGCTCTCGCTGAGAAACGACTTTACTCGCGAGTTTCTGCATGTACGAGTCCCTCGAGGCGAGATCCATTTCGACAGTTTAAACCTTAAAAATTGAGCAGAAACAGAACGATAACCGTAAATATCTACTGATAGAAAATATCAACACACTTCTTTAAACACGTGGGGAAAACACGGGGAGGGACGTCACTACACCCGGAAGGTGTAACACTCAAAGAAGTCCCCCTCCGTGGAGTTATGTAGCTGTTATGTAGTCAGTGATCTTTCGCAGGTTATCTTTCTCTGTTATTCAGAGTCAGAATGGCTTCTTTAAAAGCAGCCTTAGTTTATTCCACCAGGCTGCTTACGACATTCAAAAAACAGGTGAGTAATATGTGTGTCTGTTCTGAATTAACTTCACTGAGTGTTGTGAAAGTCATTGTTGTGGTTGCAGGTGTTGAGCTGCTGCTTCTGTATCATTTCAGACGCATGTCATTTACATCAAGAGGACTCTACTCCTGCAGAGACTGACGGTGTCTAAACGTGCAGATGGTAAATTAAAAAGAAACAATGTTTTTGTAAAGCATGATGATAGTAAGAATCAATTCTACTTCCCTTGTGGATTCATAACCCAAAACGTACGAAAAAAAAAAAAAAAAAATAGATATCAAATAGTGGTGACTAATACAACATGTTTAGAGATGATATTGGAAAACATTGATTATTTTTTAATTTTATTTATTTTCTGCATCCTCCTCAACAAATAATTGGAAAAGATCAATTATTTAATCTTCTAAATTGATTTAGCTCAGGAAACATCCCCAGGTCAAAATGTCAAGTTAACATTTTCTTTTGTCAATGTTGTTTTTTGGTTGATATGCAATCCATCTTTAAGGGTCAAAATGTTTCTGACTCCGTACGTTCAGGGAAGCAGACACTTTTTGGTTGGTTGCTGCCTCGGTAATTCCCTTACAGAAAAGCAGTTCCCTTCAATTTGATCAAATATCTTTGTTGTGAATTCCAGGCAAGTTTGTTCCCTTGGTGCGACAGTCCAGTTCCACGGCAGCCGGAGCAGAAAAAGGAGAAGACTCCTTCCTCAAATGGTTCCTCCTGCTCATCCCTGCCACCACATTTGGCCTCGGTACATGGCAGGTACAGCACTCAGTGTTATCCCATTTTTAACAACTTAATTCTAAAGTGTTATCTTTGGATTCACTCTATGTTTGCTTGAAGGTGAAACGCCGCCAGTGGAAAATGCAGCTGATTGATGATCTTAGAAAACTCACCACAGCAGAACCCATTCCTCTTCCTATTGAGTGAGTAATAAAAAAACTACTCTTGAGATTCGGAGTAACATGTCATGTATCATCTCAATCTTTGTTGTTTTTCCCTCTGAATCTTAGTCCTCATGAGCTCAGCAGCTTAGAGTACAGGAGAGTGCGAGTGCGTGGACGATACGACCACTCACAGGAGCTCTACATCCTGCCCCGCTCGCCTGTCGATCCAGAGAAAGAGGCCAGAGAAGCAGGCAGGCTGTCTTCAAGTGGAGAGACCGGCGCTAATGTCATCACTCCGTTCTACTGTACTGACCTCGGGTAACTGATCAAACCCTTTAGGTGAATTTACTGCATACTCTTATGTCTCATAACCAAAACTCTTTTTTTTTTTTACCTGCAGCATCACAATCCTGGTGAACAGGGGATATGTCCCAAAGCAGAAGATAAGGCCAGAGACCAGGATGAAGGGGCAGGTTAGTTTGGCTGACTTGTTAAAACCTGTTGCCTTCATTACCCAAAATGCTTCAAGTCAAAGTGATATCACTTGACGTGACAGTCTTCTTTTTATAATCTTGTTCATTCATTTCTAGTATTTATCTCATCCTTTTGGCTTTAACTGATTTAAAAAAAAAAAAAAATTCACCTTCTACCCCCACTTTTATTGGTTTTATTGTTTTTGAAGTATATTTATGACCACTGTCCTCGATTCCTCTGTGCAGATGGAGGGAGAGATGGACGTTGTCGGGGTTGTCAGACTGACAGAGCAACGCAAACCTTTTGTACCGAACAACGATGTGGAGAGAAACCGCTGGCATTTCCGAGACCTGGAGGCCATGTCTGCTGTCACTGGAGCTGAACCCATCTTCATCGATGCAGATTTTGGTAAAGAGTCCATATTAACTTATCTTAGTCAAGATCATTGACTGTATGTAGAATGGACAGTGTGGCTTCACCTTTAAACATTGTACAGTTTTGAAGCCAAAATGCCCCCATCAGGGTGCGGCCATTGTGCAGCCAAAATCTGAGCGAGTCTGAGCGGAGCCGGGTGACAATTTTTTTTTCTTTCTGTAGTGTAATCTTTTCTTGTCTCTCCTTATGTATCTTACTGTTCTTGAAGCTGTTAATCATCATGAAACATGACATAAAACCCTGTTTTTAACCTCTAACAACTAATGTAAAAGAAGGTTTTCAGAAAAAAAGAGGACTTGAATGGATAAGAAAAACATTTCTAGGAGGTGTCTTAATTTTTTAAAGTTTGACCACAGCCTATCAGGAATGAATAGGGAGACAAGTTTTTGACACTTTTTGCAGCCAGTCATCAGGAGGAGCAGTTTTGGTGGGGACCTCACTTTGAGTTGAGTGACATGACGTCCATTTTTTTTTTTTTTTTGCAGTCTGTGGTCAAGTTATGGTGAGGGTGTTTAAGAATGCAACCTAATAGTGTCTTGTACAATGCAGGGAGCACTATTCCTGGTGGACCAATCGGTGGTCAGACACGAGTCACTCTGAGGAATGAACACATGCAGTACATAGTAACATGGTAAGTGGATTAACTTTATAACACTTGAAAGTTACTCTAGACCTGCCTTGTATTTAACACACTCTCTCTCCAGTGAATTTTCTAATATATTAACACTAACGGGATTATTCTCTTCTCCTTTTTTTCCTCAGGTATGGCCTGTGTGCAGCCACTTCCTACATGTGGTTTGCAAAATTTATCAAGAAGATTGTTTGATTTAAGACAAATTAGTGTATAATATGAATTATGTTAAGAGTCCTCTTGATCTCTACTGTAAAAGCACCACTCTGCTGCAGTCATTCGAACATGTAAATAGCTGTGGATTAATCTCTGAAAAGATGTATACAAGAATAAATTAATCCCAATACTTAAATGCTTGAGTTCATTAGTTTTTATAATTTTTCTTATGTGATCCATGAAGTATCATTTCAGTTACCGTGCATCTCAAAGTGTATTCATATTTGAATTACTTAGCTGTAATTTTAAAAATAACTGCATATCTAGTGTTATAGGTCTGTTTCACAAGCTCCAATGACAGCATCATAGGGATAATCATGTAATAATAAGCAACTGAAGAATCACTTTTTTGCAAGTCATTGGAGTGGATTTATTATAACTTTACGCACACTATGCTAATTCCTGTCAGTGAAGGCTGATTTGTCAATCAAAGCTTTGTAATTGGTAACCCAGTTGTAGCATCTTTGACAAACTTCTGTTGTGGGTTTAATGGGACTTTTTAGATTTCGCTCTACCAGTGATTGAGAATATCTAATTTGCTTCTTTCTGATTTTTTATGAAGATTTCCATGCAGATCACTCCCCCTGCCCTGAACTTAATTTATGCAATTCAGTTTCTTTTTTGTTTATGTTTTTCTGGTCACATTAGTCCATAACTAAGAAAGGATCAACATCAGAAAAAATTGAGGTTTTACATTTTACCTGTTAAACCATAGAAATGAATGTTTGAATTTGTCAGTTAAGGCCTTCACGCACCAAGTCAGTTTTTTTTTCCATCCAAAATTGAGCCACGTTATAAATCAAATTGTAGCCCGTGTTATGTCAATCATGTATGCACATGGACACAGGAACTTTCATTACTCATAATTTTTTTTTGAACAGGTTTAAGTTTCTGCATTTTCTTCAGATCTGTCAAGGCTGTTTCAAGGGTTGTTTGATTATTGGGAGACACTGAAGGCAACTTGTAACGTCATCATTTAGTTTAGCTGGCAGATCAAAATATCAATGACAAACATCCGGTGAGATGCGTGGACGCATCCTTTCATTTCGGGCTGCGTTTAGATGAAGATTTGTGTGCGTCTGCGTGTGTGTATGCCTACCTCAAATATACTGACAGCAGCTACTCAGGATCAATAGCTTGATCATTGCTCAATGATTCCATTTTTATAGTAAAATTAATTTTCGCTATCAAAACTAAGAAGTGTATCAGATTCAGTTTGCAAGGTGTCTAACTTTCTTTGGATTACGGATCCAAAAAAATGTTTCTGAAAATAACAGATTTAGGTGCAAAGACCTTAACATTCAATCATCTTACATTGTTGAGAAAAGTTATAGAAACATATTTGATGTTGTAAATGAATGATCTACAGCTCAACTTTGGATTGTAAAATCTTATATTTAGGTATAACAATAACAACAAGTCTCTTCTTCCATTAGGACATACATTTTTTATTCCAAACAGTTTAACCAAGCTTGGTGGCCAGTTCCTTGGCCTTTGCCTTCTCCAGCTTACTGATGCGGGCTGTGGATTTGGGACCCATGATTCCACCTCCCCAGTGACGACGGATCTAGACAGAAAGTTTGAGAAGAGTCAAAATCAGGAGGAAATTGTTCATCCAAGTGTTCTACACTTTTTAAGGACAGACATTTAACTCTGGCGCTTACCTCCTCGTATCTGTCGTTGTAGTTGGTCTTGATGGCTTCCACAAGCTTGGCAAGTGCACCTTTATCCTCACTAGGAGAAAGCAAAACGGGCCAATAAAACACAGACTCAGTCATAACAACTGTTAGGATTGTGTTGAAATGAGCATTGAAGACCTCAATGTTTATCAATTCAGGAACAAGTCCCATTTGGTTTTAGTAATCTTTAAACATTTCATGGATTGAGAAAATACATTGAGATTATCTTCAAGGAAAAAATACCCACTAAAATGAAAGATCTTTGTAGAAAGATTTTAAGATGTATTGAGATTTTTACATTATAAGATACATTTGGCCAGTGATGCTGCTCTGAAACTTTGGACAGAGCCCCGTTCAGTTCATGTTTATACTCACGGGTTTGTTTGTGTGAAGGCGACTGATGTGCATGTCTTTCTGTGCACCAGTCTGCCCAGTCTAGCCTTGCCCTTGACGATGCAGTATGGGACGCCCATCTTGCGGCACAGAGCTGGCAGGAACACGACGAGCTAGGAGACATAGTAAAAAAAGAGCTGATTTTAAGAACAGTTCTGACAACAGTTTACTATATCAAAAAACACTATTTCTTTGTTGGCGGTCTCTGCTCAGGGTTAAAAAGCTCGTATGTTTTGATCAACATAAATGATTCAGGTGAAGAAATTCAGACATCATTGCCAGTGACCACAACAAAACCAAGCAGCCAAATGTCTGTTAAACTCACCTCAATTGGATCAACATCGTGGGCAATGATGACCAGCTGGGCCTTCTTGCTCTCCACCAGAGAGGTGACAGTGTTCACACCTGAAGAGAAGGGCAACTTTAGATCATACTGCTACTAACAAACTCCCTAATTTCAATGATATCAAGTGCATTTGGCCAAAGCTCAGGGTTAAAAAGCTCAAAAACCATCAAGGCATGTTTCAGATGAAGAAATTCATACATCACTGCAAAAGGCCAAGTTAGATGAGACACTGCTTCATTAAGAGCTCTTCCCTCACCTGCACGGAGCACAGGGGGCCTCTTGGTTGGGGTGTCTCCCTTTCCAGCAGCCTTCTGCTCAGCACGGGCCAGCAGCCTCTGCTTCTTCTCCTGCTTGGTCTCTGGCCTGTACTTGTGGGCCAGCTTGAACAGCTGTGTGGCTGAAGAGGAGAAGAACACAGTGAGATTAATTCCAATGAATTACCAAATCAGCAGCAGCCACATGCATGGCTTTCTCCATTTGGAGGAGGACTGTAGGAGTGCATCAGTGATCTTGGTGGAAATGTCAGCACTGTCAAGTCAGTGAGCAGAAAGGCATTCACATCATTTGCAAAACCAGAACTGTATCAAAAATGGAACACTGATATTTTTCTTGGGAGATCTGTACACTCACCAGTCTGGCGGTCCAGAGCCTGAGTGAACTGGTTGATTGCAGGGGGAACCTTCAGACGCTTGTAGAGGATGGAGCGCTGCCTCTGCAGGCGGATGTAACGAGGCCATTTCACAAAACGTGTCAAATCACGCTTGGGCTGAATATCCTGACCTGTGTGAGAAGTGGAACTATGTTAGAAACAAATTTAGACACGGGAAAGGCAACCCTTTGGATACAAAGGGCATCAGCGATCTTGGTGGGAAAATTGTCATCAGTGATGTTAAGATAGCAAATATTCTGTTACATCATTTGCACCATTGTTATTCTTAGTCTCCCCATGAAGCCACCTGTGGTTACTTACCGATACCAAAGTTCTTTGGCCTCTTCTCGAACAGGGGGTTGACTACTTTCTTGGTCTCATGTTTTTTAGCCACAGAAGGGGCTGGTGCCACCTTCTTCCCCTTAGCCTTCTTTCCCTTAGGCTGTAATAGAAAAAGCATGTTTAGGATGGAGAAGTTAAACACAAAATCACTGCTACCACATGCTATGTTAACATGTAAATCAAGTAAGTCTAGCCAAAATCCCTCTGACATAACCAATTATTTGAAGTAGCAGTGTACCAGCATCTTTAAGTGTTCAAACTCTTACTAAAACTCAGAGCATTGCAGTGAATCAAGTCAGCTTAGCCCCCGAGTTAGCCAGTCTGCAATGCTGGTAGCATACCAAACAAATCCATGTTGCATGCTTTTCTAAATATTAGCTTGACTGTGACCACTGGAATGAAAATGTACACGTCAAGACATCGCCAAATAAAAAAAAATGAAGCGTAAAACATCAAAGATGCGGATAGCACTTAGGCCTCTACTGCTAGCATCACCTTCTTCCCAAGTGTAAGCAATGCTAGGAGCCACTACTACTACGACCGAGCCGGATACACACCACAGCCCCTTTAAACATTTCAATACAATTTTACATCTGTAAATAATACAATGACATAAAACACTGCCAGTTCAACACACGCAGAAAAACAGAATAACTTTTAAGGTCCAACAATCAGGCATATTCACCACGTTAGCTTTAGCTTCCACCAGGCAGCCACAGCGCTACTCGTACCGGCTACACATCACCAAATTTTTACGAAATATCTACACATTTACACTTAATATTAACATATATGACAAGAATAGACCTTAGAAAATCCAAATGTATAACTAGTCGTACAAGATTAAGCGTACAGACGCAGATGTAAGCAGATTGAACAGCTCTAGCGATTTCTCAAATTGAACAGCTCTGCACTCACCATGTCGGTTCAGGCAGAAAGGAAGTCTCAGGGATTCTGGGTAAACTAAATACCGCGAGGCTTGCGCCGTCATTGCGTGGACAGATCGAGAGAGACTGATCGGAGGTCAGCCTTAAACCTAAAACCTATGCCTTAAACATGACTCATTTATTTTAGATACATCGTTTAAAATAATAATAAAAAATATTTATAAATTTTGAACACTGTTTTAGTTTTCATATTGTGTGAACTGTTTTTATATATGATGGTATTTCTTTACTAATAAAAGACCATAAAGGGATGGCATAAAAGGAAAAAGTGTGCTTGAAGGGATGTCCATGTAACAATGTTTGAGCAGTGTTTTTTTCCCCCCTCACACTTTTTTTTATCTTTACAGTGAAATTTCATGAAATTTGATTTGCACACTAATAGTGTTGTTTAGAAGAGGAAACCATAGGAATGCGCAGCTAACCTATGAAGAAAGACTATCTGCACAAGAAATCAGGAAAAGTGTGCTTAAGGACATGTCCATGTAGCCAAGTTTAAGCAACAATTTCTCCATTTTTTTTTTACAGTGAAATGTCATGAAACTTAATTTGTACACTAGCATAGATACTGATAAGATTTTATTGATACCAATGCCCTCATGGGTTCTGCTTATTTATCCGATTCTTTATTGATTCCTTTAACTCCTTAAATTTTCTGTGTACAAAAACTAGGCATTGCACGTTTTCTGTGTCAACATTATATTGAACTTACAAGTAAATAAATGTGAAATTGGTCAAGAATCTGGATATCTATGGACATAAATTAAATAAACATAAGTGAAAGCTGTCCATCACCTGACACTGATTTATTGTTTTGCTGTACGTTATTGACTGAAGAGGGCCATGTTTGGAAGTGTACAGCAGTGCTTTGAGATGTTTGGAGCCTTGAGCTTGCCGTAGTTATGCTTGAAGTCAAACCAGCATGGATTTTAAAAATCTTATAAGACTCTGAAATCGGTAATTTAAATAAATCAATAAATCAATAAATCAATCAATCAATCAATCAATCAATAAATAAATAAACAAGTCACTGCAGATGTAAACTGTCTGTGAGTCTACTCAAGTAAAAAAATACTCCACTCAAAGTACAGATAACTTATTTCTGATTTTTTGATTTCTTGAACTATATATACTTGACTTCTTTTCAACATCTGCTTATATTGATACAAGTGGTTTGAAATAATTGTTTTTTTTCTTTGTTTTGTTGTGCAGACCCAAGGAAGACAAGCAACCACTTTATGGAAGCTGATGGGGATCAGAATAAATAATAAGAGAATAAAAAATTAAATTCATTTCATATTTCAAACAAATAATTACAGCAGATAATACTTTTTTTTTTAAAAAAATAAATCGTTAAATTTTCCCACATTGGAATAGGCGGTACAATATGGTACACAGTCCTCTTTAGTGGAGTCAATTTAACCGACGCACACTATTGCGTCACTTCCGTGTTAAGGCATCTGCTCTGCACTGGCGTACCGTACTGTTAATTATTTTATTTTCAGATGTAGTAATTGTTTATACCATCCTACACAAGAACAACATATGAACTCTAAAATAAACCAGGAAGTTTTCATGAAATTACTTAATTAACTTTCTGTTTTTGAGGCTTAAGGTTATCTGTGAGTTGTGCTGAAGTCACTGCGTTGTCTCCTCCCCCTGCAGCCTGCGTCGTGTCGTGCTGACTCTGGATGGGAGGGGGCGGAGTTGTTTGGGGATGGTGGGTCGGGGTATCGCGTCCCTCGACTCGGCTCCTTCATGTCTTCCTCTGTTACGGTCTTTCACCCGCATCTAGCACGGATTGTTGACATGGAGAGCAAGAATAGGGATTATCAACGTGGCAGCTGCTCCTGTTGGTAAATACGCGCTCTTAGGAGTGGATGTTGTCATCGCTGCAGCCAGGAGATGATCTCTGAGCTTTCCGTGGTAAACATAAGGCCTTTCCTTTTGCAGAGCTGTCAGATAATGGAGGTAAATACGGGTTGTCATTGTGAAAAGATGGCCTGAACAATACTAAGACGGTACGTTTCATCGACAGATACAACGTGCATCAGTTTCTATGGCTTTGTTATAAGCCAAAACATCACCACCGTTTTCTTATCACTGCCCTGTCAAATAAGCAGACGTCAACCTAGAGACAGTGAGTAGACATGGCTGAACAAGATATTTGTCCTCACCTGGACTCCATAGGAGAGGTAACCAAGGAGGACCTCCTGCAAAAATCCAAGGTGGGTGTTATTTATTCACTCTAAATGGTCTTCACAGTTTGAGGGATGTAGCTTTGACGACATCAGTCGCCTGTCTACTCTGACCATGTTGTCCTCATCTTGCTGCAGGGAACTTGCCAATCATGTGGAGCTGGAGGGCCGAACCTGTGGGCCTGTCTGCAGGTAAAAGCTGTGATGCTTCTGAACATATTAAAATAAATGTCTTTCCAAAGGTGGCTGCTACTTGTGCTCCTTGTAATTTAAATGATGATCTTGCAAGTACAACTACCTCTGCATTAAAGATAAGAGGGCCAGCTGAACGCTCAATAATTAATGAAAATGTGTGGCATTACTGTTGTTATAAATGCAGCAGCTGTGAAACTCAGACAGGCCTGCAAGTACAGGAAAGATTTACAGATTAGTTTGTTAACATGTACAAAAGGTGGATATTGTCATCTTTTTGTCCTGTTGAGGAGAGAGTTAGGATTTCTAGATGCTTGTTTAACACATTCTTTCTCCTCTGTAGAGTGACTGCCCGTACGTAGGTTGTGGAGAGTCCTACTTAGATCACAGCACCCTGCATGCACAGGTAATCACTCCTGCAGCCTTTATGCATCAGTTTGCTGCCTGTGCTGGGTGGAGAGAAGAAGAAAAACATGCAAATCAGGTTTATTAAATCATTGTAAGATTCTTTTTCTTTTCCTCAAGGCAAAGAAGCACAACCTGACTGTAAACCTCACCACCTTCAGGATCTGGTGTTATGTGTGTGAGCGTGAGGTGTTTTTGGAGCAAAGGCCAGCATTGGTGCCGGTTCCTGCTGCTCCTCATCACTGTAAAGCTACGGAGCAGGTATGGCTTTGCTCCTTAGTGCCCCCCCCTCCCGTTCTTCTTAAGGCTCATATTTTTATTATGTGTCCTTCAATGTTTTTTCTAGGAAGCAGCTCCTCAACCAGTCGGTCACCCGCTGAAAGCCGTGCCAATTGCTGTTGCGGAGGAAGAAGGTTCAGAATCAGAGGAGGATGAGCTTAAACCCAGAGGTACAACAGTTACACATCCATTCTTTTAGCCAAGTTTTCAAAAGCCACATAAAATTTAGTGATTCCCAGGAAAAAAAATAACTGAAAAGTCTTAAGGTGTGAAGTTTTTCCTCCTGTTTTTAAAATCCTGCTTGTAATACTGGGTCATAGACGCCATTTTTATTAAATATAATTGCTTTGAGGCCTAAGAATAGCTAGTAGGCCTCTTGATCCAGACAAGCGTAGATGATTAACCCTCAGCGCTGTCTCCTCTGTTCAGCTACGTCTAAAATTATACTCTCTGTTAACACAAGGTAATCATACATTTCTCTCTTCACAGGACTGACAGGAATGAAAAATATTGGCAACTCCTGCTATATGAATGCAGCTCTTCAGGCTCTATCGAACTGGTGAGGTCACTTCCTCTCATCACTCCTGCTCTATCACTTGTTACTTTTCTTTGATTTCTCCTGTGCTTCATAATTCCTTTTTCTTCAATTTAAAAGTGCTGCTTAAGTAATCCCCCCTCCTGTTTTTTGTTAGTCCTCCTCTCACGCAGTTCTTCCTGGACTGCAGTGGATTGGTGCGAACGGATAAGAAGCCTGCTTTGTGTAAAAGCTACCAAAAACTCATCTCAGAACTCTGGCATAAAAAACGGTAAAAACGACTTCAGACACTAGCGCTAGAACCACGTCAAACACTTAACTTTCAGAGTAATAAACTAACTTTAATGCTGTCTTACTTCCAAGGCCCAGCTATGTGGTTCCTACCAGTCTGTCTCACGGCATCAAACTCGTAAACCCAATGTTTCGTGGTTACGCTCAGCAGGTAGGGGCAAGCACCCAGCAGGTAACTACACTTGGCACACCTGGAATACACTAAACAGCACCAAACTGCCTTATCTTATGAGTTAATACTGTCAGAATTCCTGTATTTGTCCTGCACATTTCCTAAAATAGCTTCTGCATTTGTATGTAATAACTCAATGGTTGTCTTCAGTTGTTCACTAATTATGTGTCTAAAGGGATAGTTCTTGCATCAACAAATACAAACACTGATGTATTCTCAATGTTTCCCTGTAATATCGTAAACTACAATGTGAACTTCAGTTATCCCCTAACCCCTCTCAAAGAGATTTCATGAGGTAAAACTATAGGATAACTTTATTTTAACTGCAACGGTACATTGGCAGTTTATTCCAAGAATGCTAATGCCAATGAAACGCTTGAACTAGAAAAATGTCAATATTTGAAACAATATGTTGACAGTAAAATAAATTCTGAACAAAATAAGACAAAAGTTCTGTGATTTAGAAGCAAAATAAGCTAAATAGACAGCAGATGCATTTAGCTTAGCATTAAGCCTTAAGTCCTGGAGGAACAGTTAAATGACATGACTTTTATTTCTCCAATTGGTGCAGATAAAAAAAACAAACAATGCATACATTTCTGAGCTCCACATCTACCTTTACACACAGCCAGGCTAACTTAAACAAGTAATCTTTTTGCTATGCTAAGCTAGTTGCATCCATATTGTACCATTACACTTGAAGACAGGCATGTGAGGTATCAAACATCTTCCCAGACTCTTGGCAAGAAAGCACACCACGTAATTTGCCAAAGAAAGAAACTGGTTGGATGAAAACTACATATATGATCTACAACAACATAAACCTCAGTTCATCCTAACAATCTTTTTAAAAAGACTAAATTAGGTAAAAGATGATAGGGTTCCTTTATTATTTCAATACTGGGACTGTGACAAGTTATATGAATCAACCCTGGTAATGTCAAATGATTTTCAAGTATAAACATTTATAGTGAGATGGGGCAAACAATATGTTCTACAATATAATAACAATAAAACTAAAAAATACGAAATAAGCCCACAATACAGCTAAAAACAGGAATCAAAATTGAAGCAAGCTAGCTCTTTAGCATAGCCTTCATGCTATGCTCGGATAACAATATCCTGATTGTAGTTTCACACAGGCATTTAGGGTGTCAGTCTTCTTCCAAGACTCTTGGCATGGAAGTAAAATGATGCATTTTCCAGAAATATCTCAATCATTGAATAGCTTTAAAGAGGGTTCATGAAATATTCATCCAGCTGGTTAGCTGCGTTTAGGATTAGCTGGACTTGTTCTCCACATACACTGAATAACATTCAGAAAATCTAGAACTGAATGTGCAGCTCGAGGAAATAAAGGAATGCAGAGCTATCCCTTGGAGTGCACAAACAAATGAAACAATGCAATGCAATATTTGATTGTAGTTTTTCTGATACTTTATAAAACTGAATAATCCGTTCAGTTTAAAAATGTTTTTATGTTTGACTCAGGTTCAGTGCATGCATGATTGAGTGTGTCTGGTTTTGATAGATTTTAATGTGATGCCATGCACTGGTAAGTGTGCCCAAAGTGTTTAAGTTCTAAGTGTTTTAAGAGTAAAATTATTTTTCTTTATTTTTTATTCTTGTCAATATAGATTTTTATTATCATTTATAGACATTTATGCTACCTATGTTGACATAAAACTACTCTGCAAGACTCCTCTCTCTCTCTGTGTGTGTCTCTATGTAACCATGCCCCCTCCTCTTGAATAAGCATGATGTGTTTTTCCTGCTGCAGGACACTCAGGAGTTCCTGCGCTGTCTCATGGACCAGCTGCATGAGGAGCTGAAGGAGCCTCTCACTGAATGCAGCATTAGCGCTGAGGGAAGTGACGGTGAAGAAATACGAGATGGAGATCGTTCACCTTCTGAGGACGAATTCCTCTCTTGCGACTCTGGCTCCAGCAGCGACCGGGGGGAAGGTGGAGGAGTGGGTGACAGTGAGTTGCTCTTACAGGATGAGTGTGACGGGGTGAGAGTGCCGGCAGGAGGGGTTGTGGGCACTGCTGCCAATGGGGTTATCTCAGAGAAGGAGAGGCTAAAGGAACGGAGGGTGTCTGGCTCGCCTCTCCGTGGAGGCTCTCAGGAGATGGATGAGGATGCTGATGTGGATACAGCAGTAGAGGAGGGGACACCTGAGAGAGGGGAGGAAGAGGAGGTGACACAGACAGCAACCACTGAGGTTGAAAACCAAGAGAACAACCAGATGTCTGACTCTGGGCAAGTTCAGACGCAGAGCAACACCTCAGGTACGAGACCTGCTGGATTTGCATGTGGATCCTCTGTCTTGAAGGTATTGATTTAAAACATATTAATTTATTTTTCAGAGCCAGACAATGAAGCCTCAATGCCGCAGCCTCAACCACAGCCACAGCCACAGCCTCAGCCTCAGTCTCAGCCTCAGTCCACACCCTGCAGTCCTGTTCGAACCCTTCAGGAGCTGCATCCTAAACTGTCCTCCAGTCCGCCTCGATCCAGCCCACTACGCTCTGTAGGGCCTGCATACTCCTTCAAAAAAGGTTGGAAACCCCTCCAGTTCCAAACTTCCTCATTTTTATGGAAAAAAGTATTAATAGTATTAATATTGCACTGAACTTGAGTCAAATACACATTTGTATGTTTATTGTCAAACACCAAATCACAAACATCAGCAAGTTGATTTTTTTTTCAAACTTAGAGCAAACTATCAAACATTACAATTATTATTCCACTAAACTCATCAGGTTGATTCTTGTAGCACATGTGACAGTTTTGGATGCAGTATTTCAGCTGTAGCCTGTACAATATCAATTTGAGCAGTATATCGTGAATCATCATATATAAAAATATAATTCAAAGCAACAAGCATGCTTATTTTACATCAAATAAACATGATCCATAGTCTCCCTCTAACCCTCTCTTTGTCTGCTCACAGAGCTCCATGATCGAGAGACCTGATTGGTCTATAGGCATTGTTTTCAGAGGACGTTCAGTAATGTCAACAGTGAGGATCTATGCCAGTGGTTCCCAAGTTTTTTTGCCCACAACCCCCAAAGTAGTGCTACTAGAGACTCTGCTGTGGGATTAGGCTAATGGGCCAACCAAAAACGGTCAAAAATAACAAAACAAAGACAAAAAACAACTAAGATACTTCATTTAGCTGATGAGTTAAAAAATTAGACTACATATGAGTACATATCACTGTCTCCTAAATGAATCTACCTTCACTGATACTGTCATAATCCTAACTTTGTCACCTCGGGGGTCTTCAACAAAGAAATGTTGAAAACAGAACAAAACTTTCTCCTATTTTTCTTCATATTTTTACAATAACTGATGAAATATATGCAATTAAAAAAAATTATATATATAAGAGAAGACAGTTTGTATAAGACGAACTGTAAACCTGGGGTTGACCCTGCAGTAACCACACATTTTGTTTCCTAGTATACCTCCTTTGTGTTGTGACTACAGTTATTTTGAGCTGCCTTTACCAGTTTAAATGTTTTCCTGTGATTTTCATTTTCCAGCTCAGCTGATACTCAGCACCAGGAAGAAGAAACAGTCGCACTATCGCAGCGTGATCTCAGATATCTTCGATGGCTCCATCCTCAGTCTGGTGCAGTGTTTGACCTGTGACAGGGTGAGCTGCACTTCACTCATTCCGACACTAGGGGGAGCAATGTGTTGGGGTTGAAACAACTGTGAAGCCCTTTAAAACGAATTTTACTGAAAGAGATAGAAGTATGATGAATTTAAAGCCTTTCTATGCATGGTGTTGTTAGACTTTTTGAGTACTTGCATGATTTTAAGGAAAACATGCATTCATGAAACTTTTAAGCTTGTTTTAAGCTTGTTTTAAGCTTGTTTTTGTATTTAACATATGTTCATATATTTTTTTAAAAACATGGACGCTTCTGAGGAGGGGACACATGCTTATGTGTTGGAACTGAAATTTACTGTTCCTTTTTTGGAAAGCATGTATAGTTTACAGCTCCTCTAATGGATGTGTTCTGCGTAAACCTCCACAGGTCTCTACAACAGTGGAAACCTTCCAGGACTTGTCCCTCCCAATTCCTGGTAAGGAGGACTTGGCCAAGCTCCACTCGTCCATACATCAGAACCTTCCGGTGAAAACAGGCGTATGTCCCGACTCTTACAACTCACAGGGCTGGATCTCCTTCATCATGGACTCCATTCGGCGGTCAGTTGATCGTGTTTAGATGTCAAACACATGAACCAGTAGAGTCTAAAGTCAAAGTAAGATAATGATGTAAATGAAACCAGTTTGACGTGGAGATATCGGTCACAGGTTTTGTTTTGAGTACAAGTTTGTAGGTTGAGACCTATTACTAAGCCGCTGTGACCAAAAGTTGCTGTTTTAGATTTATAGAAAGATTAAAGTGCCCTGTAGTTCGAATTTTGTTAAGACAGAATTCAGGGAGGATAAGAAGAAAGCAAGAAATATTTTAAATGTATTGATCTCAGTGCAGCTTTGTTGTTCAATCTTACCCCAGCTGATCTCCTCTAAGTCCTTCTACAGAAAAAAAGAGATTTTTGTTGCTTTTGAGCACTTCTGATAAAATACACACGTAAAAAGAAGTGAATAAAGCCTCTTGGTGCCTTTGGACTGCATCTATTTTGGTGGCCAACAGGGGTCAAAGTTTGATATACCATGGCCTAACCTTAGATGATGTGGGAGGATTTTTTAAAAATCTTTATTGAACCAGGATTTTACTCACTGAGATTAAAAGTCTCTCTTTAAGTGTCCTGACCAAGATAGAGGCAGGAGCCCGGTTTATAAAGTTTCCAACAGACAAAGAACAGCCACACATATAGACATAAGAAAAATTGTCTTAAAAACATTGAAAATCATGACATAACAGAATGAAGCAACAAAGGATTGTCCAAGTCGAGCAAAGTCAGGAATTCATCAAGTAAAACACAGGCAGCCAGAAAGGTCTGCCTCAAACTCACTACGAGAGACCAGTTCTTCAGCTTCCTCCAACACCTTTTTACCATCTCAGGTCTGATCTTTGGCACAGACAGTGAGGAAAAATGGGTTAGAACAAAACCGATGATGACTACAACTTCCTGCCATCAGTGTGTGAATGTGGTGTGGATGCGTGAAAGAGACTAGAGTGTCAAGTGCTTTGAGTTGTCAGAAAGACTAGAAAAGCGCTATATAAGTACCATTCCATTTTACCATTTACCAAAAGTAAATTCCTTCCATAAACTCATTGTTGGTTTACAAAGATGTCATGTTTATGCCTCTTTATGTTTTGCCTCTGCACAGGTTCGTCGTCTCGTGTATCCCCACATGGTTTTGGGGGCCCATGGTGACCTTGGAGGACTGTCTTGCTGCTTTTTTTGCTGCAGACGAACTAAAAGGTGATCAAAAAAAAAATACCAAGCCATACCACTGAAATAATAATCCTGCTTTAAGAAGTGGCGTGATGGATGATTTATATTTCCTTTTATTGTTACCCTAGGGGACAACATGTACAGCTGTGAGAGATGTAAAAAGTGAGTATGGATTATTAATCATAGTGAAAATATGTTCTAGAGTTTGGGGAGGTTCCCCTTTTTATGCACAGTTTTCAGATTACATTTTTACTTTTTAATTTTTTTCTGCAGGTTGAGAAACGGTGTCAAATATTGCAAAGTTCTTAAACTTCCAGAGGTACAAGTCTTTTTGTTTTAATTTATCCTCTCTAAATATCTGCAGATAACAAGTTCAAGTAAGTGCACTGTCTCTTGATGTTTTGTGCAGATTTTGTGCATCCACCTAAAACGCTTCCGTCATGAAGTCATGTACTCGTTCAAGATCAGCAGCCATGTTTCCTTCCCATTGGAGGGCCTCGACATGCGGCCTTTCCTGGCAAAGGAGAGTCCATCCCAGGTCACCACATATGACCTGCTGTCTGTTATCTGCCACCATGGCACAGCAGGAAGTAAGAGATAGCTTCATTTCCTGTTGATGGAACATCACAGATCTTATTTTCTGTGGTTTCATGACAAGAAAACAAACATTTTCTTATCTTATTAACCTCGCTCACCTTTCGTTTTCCTCTTTGCATTCTCTCATTTTTTGCAGGCGGACATTATATAGCTTACTGTCAGAATGTGATCAACGGTCAGTGGTATGAGTTTGACGATCAGTACGTGACAGAAGTCCATGAGACAGTGGTGCAGAATGCAGAGGCCTACGTGTTGTTTTACAGGTGAGCATTCCTGTTGAAACTTAATACAGAACATCCACCAGTTCATTAAAAAAAAAATGACATGGAAATGACAATGCTTGAGTTTCTTGATTCTCGCAGGAAAAGTAGTGAGGAGTCGGTGAGGGAGCGGCAGAAAGTGGTTGCTCTGGCCAACATGAAGGAGCCGAGCCTGCTGCAGTTCTACATCTCCAGAGAATGGCTGAATAAGTTCAACACCTTTGCAGAACCAGGGCCTATTAGCAATCACACGTTTCTTTGTCAGCATGGAGGTGTGTAAAGAAAATCATCTTAAAAATGAAGGGACACTGAAACATAATATCAATTTTGCACTTGAGTATCTGGGTTTCATGAGTAACCTTTGTAAACAGTTAAATCTGCTGTTGGTAGGACGCATCTTAACTCTTGTGGTTCTATTTTGATGATATTTTGCTGGTTCATGGCTCTTTGGTCACAGCTCTACTGCTTCTCTGGATGGTTTTTTTAAGATGAGTTTGGGAAGGAGGAGCTATCTTTTGTATTTTTTTGGATGTCGTACAAGTTTTGCCTGGAAAAGATAAGAAATTTCAACTTGTACACATTTTTTTCCTCTGTGAAGGAATCCCGCCTAATAAATACCACTACATAGATGACCTGGTTGTGATCGTTCCACAGAATGTGTGGGAGTACCTGTACAACAGGTGAGTATACTTGATATCAGGGCAAAAGCAATGATACCAAAACTATACTAGCTTCAGGTTGATTCTGCAGTTATCAATCCCTTCACACTGTGCTATACTGATATAAAAGGCTGATGCACAGAAAATTGGACACTGCAAAATAAAGATATCAGCTACCCCAAACCAAGGGGTTAAAACTGTAATCTCTAAAAATATTTTTTGACAATCTTAAAAATTTTAAGCTAAATTGGAATTAACAGCACTAACATCCCCAAAGATGTGTAAAACAGTGCTGAGAGTCCAAACTTTTAAAAGACTATAAAGTGGATATACTTCGTGACCATAAGTCTGCGTCTTCCTTGATCAGCAGGATGGAAAAACCTTAAATCAAAGCTTAAGCACTCATTTTGAATGTTCATATTCACAATCATTTCCATTCTTCCATGTCAGTTTATCTTTTAAGCTGTTCTTATGAGTTGTGTCTTTTTTTGCTTTCAGCTTTGGAGGAGGCCCAGCAGTGAACCACCTGTACATGTGTGCCATCTGCCAGGTGGAGATAGAAGCTCTGGCAAAACGTCGAAAAACCGAAATAGACACTTTTATCAAGGTAAAAGTTTGTTATTGATGCTCAGATTTTTCCCTCTGAGTAAGTATACCTCTACTGAATCAGCATTTTTGCCGATCTTGTCCATAGCTGAATAAAGAGTTCCAAGCCGAGGAGGCTCCGACGGTGATCCTTTGCATCAGCATGCAGTGGTTCAGAGAGTGGGAGAGCTTTGTGAAGGGCAAGGACAATGGTACGAAGCTGTACTGCATTAAAACTGTGTCGCTCTTTTTGTTGTTGTTAAGTGTCTTATCTCTGCTTCACAGAGCCACCTGGCCCCATCGACAATAGTAAGATCGGTGTTATGAAGGGAGGACACATTCAGCTCAAACAAGGTTTGAAACTCAGCTCTGTAGATTTTATTAAAACACGGATGACATGACAGCACCCCAAAAGTGAAACCAGAAAAATTGAGGCGCTGCAGTAAGGGTTATAGAGACCTCCTTTATATCGTTCCTATTATACTGATGTATCTTGGGTTGGATTTCATTTAAAAATTACACAAACAGAAAATTTTTGATCAGTTTTCTTGATTCCTTTCTTGCTTATTAGACTAGACTCATGAGGTGACTAATCCAGGATAATGGTGGTTTTCAGTGGTGGGCAGATTAATTTCAGAAACATAGTACTATGGGCACATAGGTAGTCTAATTTTCCACCATTCTCCTGTTTGTTTGTATGTTTTCGACAGTTTTTGGACTGCGTATTCAAACAACAAGGCGTCGCTAATTGGTCAACACTTCTATTCTGAGGGATGAAAAGTTTGGGAACCCCTAATGTACAGGCTGGTTTAACACTGTGATTGACAGCTCTGTAGACAGATGTGGCACTATGGGAAGCGTAAGAGAGGGATAGTGAGAGGAAATGTTCAGCTCTGACACAAAAGTTGCTAAACGTGTAAAAACGTGTGTCTGCTCAGAATGATATCATCAGACTCTTTCATCAGACTTTTGGTTCTTTGCCATTTTATCAACAAGTTAAATATGTGCTGTTTGCATTCAATCCTGGTTCTAACTGTGGAGAGTCTGGCTTTTCATACATCTCCACCTCCTTGGGGAGAAATTGTGGTCAACTTTGCTTCACTTTAGTACAACTGGAGGAGGTGGAGTCATCCAATTTTATGTGCAGTAAATTCCCAGCTAGAGTTGCAAATTGATTTGAGATTAACAGGTTGTCAGTAAATGCCTCTTTTATGTCTTTCTCCCTTCTTAGGTGCAGACTACGGCCAGATCTCGGAGGAGACCTGGCTCTACTTGCTGGGTATTTATGGAGGTGGTCCTGAGATTGCAGTGAGGCAGACTATTGCCCCCGCTGAACCTGACAGCATGCATGGAGAGAGAAAGATCGAGGCAGAGACCAGAGCACTTTGAAATAAGAGGAGGTTAAAGAGTTAATTTTTTTTAACACTGTAAATTATTATAAGGCTTGATAAGATCTTTTGCTGCACACAAAGCATTGCATTCAGACTGGTGTTTGAGTACACTTACTGGAAGCTGTAGTTATTGAGATCTTTGCAAACCCCAGGACAACTCATTTTCCACTGGCTTTGCTGCATGAGGTCATGAATACCTCCTGGCTGGCTGGGAGCAGAGATATCTTCAAGTATAATGGAGGCAGTACTCCTTGCAAACAGAAACATCTATCCAATTTAGATAGTGTACGCCCTTTGAGATACCATTTGCTCTCAGTTTATTTTTCCAACTTTCCTTTCCCCCTCCCAGGTCTCCTGATTCCCCCTTTCCACTCTTGCCCTCACAGGAAGCTGAGGAATTTGCACCTTGGTGAAGAAGTCTCATCGTGAGCACTTTGTAAATGTAGCAGCCAATGATTCTGACGCCATGTGGACGAGGGTATTTAATATCACATAGTTTCTTTATCGGATGATTCTGAGCCTTAGTGTGAAGGTGGAAAACAAAGAAATCTCTGGAGCCGTTTCCTGTAGTTTCACTGGCTGCTGTAGATGTCATATACTGTTAAACCAGACTCACAACAGAGGTCAGAAACAGAACCACAATGATGATGTTTGGTTTGAGGGCTGAGCTCTTCTTTAGCAACAAGAGACATTCAGAAGCTCTCAGTTTGCCTGTTTTCTAGAAACAAGTTCAGACATTAACTGACAGATATTGCTAAAACCACGTCTTTGCACCTCCAACCTTAAGAACACACTGTATCGGACCCTGAGGAATGGACGTGTTGTTGGTTGAAGCTAGTCAAAGAACATTTAGCTATGAGACAATAATGCCACAGGTTTATTTTAAACCATATAACATGCATGTGTTCGAAAACACCATTTTCAAAGTGCATGAAACTTAGACTTCTTTTTTTGAACCCTTGGAGAAATCAGATTGATAAAAACAAAACACCCGAGCACATTTATGTCCTTAAAAATAGTGAAAATATTGAGCTGCTCACGCCTAGCACTGTCTCTAAATAAAATGGGCTTATAGATAGATTCCTATAATTAAAAGTAGAGTAGCTATTTTTAGATTTTTTTTAATAGTCTGACTAATTAAAAACTTAAGCAAATGCATTCTATGGTATTTGGTGTATTAACAGTTAATACACTGGAGAGTGATATGGGAAATCTTGGGAAATAAATTTGTCACTTTTCCATCAACAGCTTGCAAAGTAAATTAAAAATTCTTCAAACATCAGTGTAAATTGCATCATCTTAAAGTTCCTCGAAAAACTTCTGTGGAAAATCTTATTATGCAGTACCTTTCCGAATCAAGAGAGGGCAGTATCAAATACATTTTTCCCGCCACAATCAATCAAGAGTGAATGAATACTAATATGTACACCATCCATAAAACAGAAAAACAGAAAGCTGTTTGATTACTTTTTGATTTGAGGCCTGTTCCAGCAACGTATCATGAACCAGATCTCTATGTGATGACCTCATCATTTCACCAAGTCTCATTAAGATCCTATGAGGACCTCATAAAGATCTTGCTATTTTTTATTTTTATTTTTTCTTAAAGAAAGGACGGTTTTGAGCAGTTTGCAGATAGATTCAGGGAGTTCTACAGCGTATTGACATCCAGCATCGCTACTTTATACCCATGTTTAAAATATGGGAAAGCATAAGACCCCCTCTTAATAGCTTTTTGATTTATAAATAATTTCCTGTTTTTTAAACAGTTAGCTGTGCTAGAAAATCCCTCTGAATTTAAATAATAGAAGAATTAAATGGTTCCAACTTAATGTTCAGTTTACAATTACAATACATCAAGTTCCAATTCTCCATCAGTTGTCACTGTGCTCATTAAACTCACCCTGAAACACACCAAGAAGACAAAGATCTTCCCAATTATTACTACTGTTCAGCCATCAGCTGTCTGAAAGTCACAAAACATGACTGTAGATAAAAAACAAAGGAGTGCAAACCAAACCCAACTGTAGAAGGAAAATGAGGAGTTATCTCCTGAAATTTAAAGATATAACACCAAATGACTGAAAGTAAAAAAAAAGCAGTTTTTACTTTTAGTTGCCACCGAGTATAACAGTAGTTATTCATCCAGTAGCTCTTTCGCTCATCATCGAAGTCATCCAACCTTTAAATACAGTGCCTTCAAGCGTCTACACACCCACAAAGCACCTCAGGTGTTTTTACATATTTTGCCTTTATGATATACTTTTTAGCTCCCAAACTTGAGGTTTAGTGATGTTATAAAATCTAAATTCAGAACTGTTTCATACATTCCAAGCTCAAAGTAATCCCAAGGGTAGGAATAAACAAGCAGGATAAGTGAAAACATCTGTGTAAGGATGAGGGGACTTTTGCTGTTTTTCCTTTTACCTCAACTTTGGAAAGAGCTGCTCAGTTGTGTAACAGTTAATTTCCAAATGGTTTCTCAGTGTAAGCAGGAAGCAACCTCAGCCACTAACTCAGTCGAAGAGAATTACACACAGAGGAGAAGAAGTGCAAGAACTGAGTTAGTGCAGAAAATATTCAAACAATAAATTTCTTATGTTTGATTAGGATGACCAAACTGCTACTCTCATGTTTGTACTGTTTGTATTAAACTACAGCCATGAGACAGTTAGCTTAGCCTAGTGTTAAAGAACATCTAGGACTTGTTGAGAAGTTGTGTGCTAACTTCTTTCAGACTCACTTAAAAAACAGTTTGATTTATTTTCAGTGAAAGAAAGCTACTCATAGCTAGCTCAGAATTTAGCTCTGTTTGCTAAAGTCAAATAGCGAGTTGCTAGCTGTCGTATCTCACTTAGCATTCCAATATGTGATTGATATCCGCATTGTTATCAAAGCTTACAACTTAAACCACCTTATTTTTTTAAGGAAAGGTTTTAAACCTGAATTTAAAAAAACCTCCAGTCTCAAACTAACAAAAAAAAACAACAACGTATATCTGTTATAGATATAGTAGATTTAAAGACCCCAAATGTCCAAGTGTTCTAGAAAAACAACAGTAGCTCAACAGTAAACCATGCAAATTAGAAAAAAAAAGTGAATTATGGTGCACTGAAATCGATCTTGGTCAATTTGATCTCAGACAAAATAAAAAATATGTTACAGGAGTGATAACATAGGAAGTCAATGTAGAGGTGCAAGTAGACGTGAGTTTCTTCTGGGCAGTTCAAAATAATTTTATTTGCAGAGATTGAACACTTGATGATGCAAGTTATTTGTGCTAATGAAGCATGTAGCATAGTGTGAACGCCCCATTTGTCACCTGAATCCACTAATCAGCTCAGAAACTCGGTACAACTTTAGTTACAGGGCTTGAAAGCATCAAGACAGCTCAGCTGTTGCAAAGTGTTGGGTGGGTTGCTGGTGTAATATTTATTGATTAGCTTTTTTTAAACTAGCATTATGAGCTAGAGTCCGTTCAGCAAATTAACTTTATTTAAAATGTCATAATTTAAAGTTGTTTTTTTTTTTTTTTTTGGCATCTAATTTTTTAAGTTAAGTTTTTAACATGCTCACAGTTTGGTACCAAACAGATTGTTCATCCAAGTGAAGCTCAAAGTCTGAAAGCTTAAAACAAAGAAATGTAAAGTTAGGGAAGATAGAGGGAGAGTTGATTTTCAGGTTATTTGATATTCTTTTTCCAAACAATGTCAATCACAGCCCAGTTTTTAAGAATCATGTTATAACAGTGTTATTGCTAATCCAGTATGCAGGGAATGGTCTATAACGGCCACCAAACTAATCAAAATCCTCCTCAAATTTAACTTGAAATTTCCTGCAAGGACATGTAATAGACTGCTTGATTGTTTACTTTTCCCTTTTTGATATGTTTTTCTGTAAGCAGTTTATCAGCTTTAACAAAAAGGACAGAATTGTTCATTTGTGTTCAAAGTTTTGAAGTGTGCTCTTGTTAAGTCCAGTCTTCATCCACAAGATCTGATGCTACTACAGCGGAGATGTGTGTGCTATGTTTAGATACTTTTTGGGGATTAAGTGCAATGAATAAAAGGCAAATCTTTGTGCAATCTTTAGCTCTATCATCAAAGAGATATTTAAAAGGTATCAAACACAAAGCAGTTCAAGCAGCTGGCAGTTCAAGCAGTGGAAGTGCAGCTTATTATTGCAGTGTCAAGATGTGTTGAGTGGTAATTACTTAATCATCTCCACCTGTGGGTTTGTTTGCTTGTGTTACAACACGTAGCTATGCGTGTGAGATTTTCATTTCATCTTCCAGTGGAAAATAGAAAACAGTGCTGTGGTTGGACGGAGTTCATCGGTAATATTATGACACCCTGCAGACAGCACGGCTGGAATTTACTGACTCATGTTTCCCCTATATTTTACAGTGTGAGGCTTTTGTGGTCTTAGATTGGGGATGCCTCAATAACATGGCTGACCTCAATTCAATGGGATGTCTTAATGTCTGTATAAGTTATGTAATTACCCATGACTGGTAAAATGATTAAAATTGCCTGGTCTTTGTTTTCTTTTGAGTTTTCTTTACTTGTGAATCTCAGATGGAATGTGACGAAAGGCAACTGATATTTTCTAAACTTTCAAACTACGACGATTATCCTTTTCACATGCAAAACTGTTGTGACAAGTTTACTTTTAACGGTACTGAGTGCTATCCAGCCAACTGAGAAATTACTGGTTATGTTATAGTGATGTCATCAAGGTATGTCATTGCCATTTTTTATCATTTTTAAATTTGACATGGCTTTGCATAAGAATCATAAGCAAGAGAGAAAGGCTTTGTTCCAAATTACCTTTAAAACATGCTTATTTTAAATTATGCTGGCATAACAAGGCTAACCTAGCTGCACGTCTTGCTAGTAACACAGCCCTTTAGCTTGGCTTAACTTTAGCTTAACCAGTGACCCTGCTATCCATCACCTGACTAGAGAAGTTGCTTATTTTTATCAAGAAATAAAAGCCACTGACTTGATGACAGATACTGGTTGTCAGTTTAGTACTGCTTCTAAATGCAAACCAAAGCTAAGCATTATGAAGTAGCTTAGCCTAGCTGAACTAGGTTAGCAGATGACAAAGTATTAAGGCTAAAAAGAAAAGAGAGAATAAAAGAATAAAGATAATATACAAGGTAACTAGCTACCTTTGTCATGCCCAAAATTTGTATCTTTTAAGCTCCTTATAAAACCAAAGTGAAAAAAATAATCGTATTTTGGTGTGGTATTTAGTGTGGTTTCAATCAATCTTTATTTATATAGCGCCAATTCATAACAAACGTTATCTCAACAGAGACCCAAAATCAAGACAAGTTAAGAAGTCTGATCTCATCTTAACCCACCATGAGTACAGACCTTTGCAGCATTTAGCAAGTTACAATGAAGAGGAGAAACTGCCCTTTAACAGGCAGAAACCTCGGACCGAACCAGACTCATGTTAGACAGATATAGATGGCATGGATCATCTCTTCCAACTCGTTGCAAAAATGGTAAATAAATGAACATACCAAAGAATCATGACTAAGACATTTACTGGCCCTGCATGGGGGATCTGTCTAAAAGATGTGATTAATAGCATTACTTAAAATTCTGGATGTGCTCTCTGAATCCTCATGGGTTCTCTTTCTCTCT